>JAYKTE010436215.1:0-10378 GCA_036873565.1 Xipholeptos notoides
GAGAGGGAGAATAGTAAAAATTAAGAGAGGGGGAAGAGTAAAAGTTAAGAGAAGGGGAATAGGAAAAGTGAGAGAGGAAAAGATTAAAAGTTAAGAGAGGGAAAGAGAAAGTCAGAATGAGAGAGAGACAAGGAAAGAGAGAAAAAAGTCCCAGTGACATCAATTTATCAAATCACCAAGGTTTATAGTATTGGGGTAAAAGAGGGTGGAGTCTTTTTGATTTTGTTCTACTCTTGTGAGAAAACAGCAAAGGCCTGATAATAAGTGCTGAAATCTGCTAGAATAAGATCTATTTGATTTGGTAAAGATACTTGTGCCTTAGAATATTCTCATTCTATGAAACATTGTTCTGTAAAAGCATTCATTTTCAATCTGATTGAAAGCAACTAAAATCCCTCGATCATTTACAATAGTATCATTATTAATTGTACTTATATGTCATTGTCATTTACTACATTTTAAGACATAACTATTTATAGCAAATATTATCCCTAAGAATATATGTTATACCTTATAATGATTCCTGATGGAAGTGAAAATATTACACAAATGGGCTCCTTCTTTATCTTTTCACATTTTGTTTTGGAAGATGAAAGAATTTTGAAAATCATTTGGAGAATCAACAGACATTTTCAACCTGAAATACAAGATACTTCTCTAGAAATGTGCTTACGAATTTTCGAATGAGTGTCAAAAATTCCAATTGAAATTGGTCTAGACAACATGACTGATTTAATGTATACTAGATTTTTCAATTTTGATTACATACAATAATATATAATGTAAATCATAAACTCTACAATTCCTAATCCAAACACAATAATTCCAAAGCAATCAGATTTTCATTTTTAAACTCAAAAAATTATATTTTGAAGTTAAAATGAAATTCTGAAAAATATCAATTCTAAAAAAAAAGTTTAATTCGAAAGAAAAAATAAGATATTTTCATATTTGTCAAGGTTGGATTTGAAATGTTATATATATATATATTCATTCACATTCGAAAAAATATATGAACTTAGTTGTTATCTGTTTTAACTCTTGTTTTTTGCATTTGACCTTTGGGTCTGACCTTTAGTAGAGAGAAAAAGTGTTTCTAAATTGAAGTAATAAATGTTTCATGATAAAACAACACTTAACAAATGTTTACAATTGAGGAATTCCAGTAAATATACAAAAAAATAACTCAGATGCAATTCTTTAGATGTACCCCCAGATGGATGGTGTCAATCTTTTACACTTCCTGCTTTTAATTACCAAACAGATCTTTTTGAAATTCTCTTTTCATCCATCACAGAAATGTTCCATCTGTTGTTTCAGTTAAAAGTTAAAATGAGGGTTAATGGTGGCTTTATTCCTCTGGATTTCGTCTATCTATGGCTCTACAGTTCAGGATTAAGCTTGTCTAAAACTTGCTTCTGGATTAGGACTGTACAGTACATGGATTTTAATTGGGCCTGGTTTTTCTGTGGCATTGGGGTTTCAGATCTAGGATTCCAGGTTGATAAAGATTTTTCGAAAAATTTTGTTTGATATCTTGTTTCATAGACATGCAGTCCAGCCTCACCAGGCAACTGTCTTCACTCATTAGTAATATAGCCATACAAATCATTTGTAGACTTTTCTTGCACCCAAGTTCTTCATCTACTAGTGAGCTTTCTTTTCAGGCCAACCAGCATCGTAATTGTTGTAGGTCATTCGTTTGGGCTGGCAGCTCTTATGCAAAGACAACTGAAGGCTCCTTTACTCAACTAAATTACTTTATTATATCAACTAATTATAACACCAAAACAGTTGGCTGGACTTTCATTAATCATAGTCTACTTTCAGAAAATTGCCCAATTATATCTTAATTGTATTATTCAACTATCAGAGCACAGTGCAAAGCCACTTGGCCTGTGCAAAGGCCAGACTCCTCTCCTCTTTTCCCTTGTTCTGCCCCATGACATCCCACGTCCAATGGGATAGGGAGCAGCTATTATGCAACAATCTGAATACGCTTGATGCAAATTCAGATAAATAAATAGTAAATTAATCTGCAAATCTTTTGGTCATGAGATTTCTATTTGTCCTAAACATAGAATTCAACCAGGATGATGATAGTAATAGTAAATGAAAGTAATAGAAAATCTCTATCTTGAGTAAAATACATATGTATATATTAAGTATTATTTTGACTGAATATTATTTATTTTCCAAACAGGTATTATTAAAAGAATTTTTTTTTTTTTACAAGAATTTTCAATTTTGGTTTGATGTTTTTACAAATGGTAAAATGTGAGGTCACATTCCTGCTGTTATTTTCAGGCTGGTACCCTTAGGACAGGTATAAACCTTCTCATTCATTACATAGTGTAATTAGCAACAATTAGAAGAATATGTAGTCAAAAAACGTTCTCTAAATGGTTATTTTTAGCATAAAATGACCAAAAAAGGTGATATGCCATTAAAAAAAAAACCAACCAAAACCAAGTTAGGGACAAGGATGGATTAATGTGTTTTGTAGCAGTTTACCTGCCACTTTGATAAGCTGATGTTGCTAGTCTTCATCTTTAGTATTTGCTTTTTGGGGTGCCTCAGACATCTGATAATATTTGTTACCTTTGAAGAAGAGAAGAGAAAGAGGCCATGGACAATCAATTTTGCTACTTGTTATACTGAAGTACTGATGCTACATTCCAATTTTTACTCCTGGAAAGATAAGCAGCTATGAAGTCTTGCTGTCACTCTGACTCCAAAGAAAGACAGTGGTCATCAAACAACAGGAGATCAGAAAATAGCAAGTGTTACTACCCAATAATAATAATAATAATAATAATAAGACTCAGTGAAAAAAAATCTGAAGTTAATTTGAAACAGCAAAATTAAATCAAAAATGAAAATCAATTGATTAAATCAATTTGATTATTGAACATGAAGCACCATATCAGATCATATGAATGACATGAGAAGATGTCTGTGAGGATGAGTGAAATATCAATTTATAATCAGTTGTAAAGAAAGAGATTATTATATTGAGCTTTTGCAGCAGCAGCAGCCCCACCACCACCACATGCTAGTGTGTGTGCGTGTCTTATGTGTGAGGAGGTAGTAGGGACAGAAAGGAGAATGTGACCGTTACAACCATCTATTCTTGTTGTTATGAAGGACATACATACTCTAAAATGGAGACAGCTTTCCTAAAAACCAAGCCAAGCCATGTATTTTATTAGAACATTAAAAGAAATTTGACTTAGGTTTCATTGTTTAATAGAATATCACATTCTCAGGTAGGTTAAAATAGGCTATTTATTTATAATGGCACATCAACCTTTATAGTCATTTAATGCAGGAAACATTTTTTTACATAAATATACCATTCTTTTGTTGATGATTAGTTAGAGTCATTATCTAACAATTAGCTGGCAGGGATTTGAGCTTCATACTTTTCCTAAGGGTAAGTCAAATAGACTAACTGGAATTTTAACTCATGAAGTACAATCCCAGAGTCCATGATCTTAACCCATTCTTCAGCCATATCTTTAATTATTTCATTTTGAATTTTTTATTTTATTTGCATTATATAAGCATATAGTTTGCAGATGAGCCATTTTATAGTTGCAATTAAGAGAAGATGTGTCTTTAACTCCAAATTATTATGAGGTTGATTTATAAAGTATTATTAGATTGTGTTAGTGTTAGAGATATTATTAGTCAAGACTTGAGCATTTGCTAATTACTAAAGCTCAATTTTCTCAAATCAGGAATTTTCTTTTAAGGTGTGTAGAGTTTGATTTGAAAAATCAACAGAACTTTCATGAAAACCAGGAATCTAATTAAATCAATACATCTAAAATATAATAAAATCAACGTTTATTCTCCATTTTTACTTAAATTCTCAAAAGAAAAAGAAAAAAGAAATTAAAAAAAAAACCACAAACAAGCTATTTTTTTTAGATAAGGAGAATTGATTAATTTGGAGTTTTGTTGCCATCGTCATTATCATATCTACCGCCAATGAGCTCTTCAGCTTTCTTCAGGTGTCATTTTTTGATCTTAGGATAATTGTGAACCTTCATAGAATTCCAAATCAAACCCTTTAATGAATCCACAGAGGTAGATTCTTCTTATTTTATGAAGTATTAATATTAGTTATTTTCAGTTACAGGTAGGATTATACCTATAACAACAAGACATCTCTTAAAATTCATATAAATGATGCCTTTTTGCACTACATATCTTTAGGGAGAAACCAATGTTATTCATTTTTATAAAAGCATACATCCAATATCAGTGCAACTGCATCGATAAATCTATTGCAACCAATAGTCAAAGCTTTTGCAAAATCATAATAAAAAAGATTCATCAAGATATTAATAAAAATTCGACGGGGTTAAGAAAAAAATTATTATTCCATAGTTGTAGACACAAAGTCAACAGCCTTAGGCTACTTACAGTTTCTAGCCAGGGCAAATACAATAATACATTGCAAGTTCTTTGGTTTGATAATTATACAGTGGAGAAAATGATGGTCTGTCATCAAACGCTCTATATTCCAGGTTTACACTAACTACCGTAACTACCCACATTATCACCAATATTATCTACCTAAAGGCAAACTAAAAACAATTCTTTATGAATGAGTCTCCCCCCACTCTTACACTGTGTATATATATATATATATATATATATATACAAACACAAATAATGAATTATCCACCAAAGCTACAAGTAGGAAACACATTAAATCTATAAAATCTGATTAGGTTTCTTTTATTCGTAGAAGCAGCACAGTCAGTCACACCAACCAGTGGCAGGTGACCACGCACGCGCACGACGAACAACCACCACAAATGTAAGTTTAAGAATACTATTATATAAATATATATTTTTGTTATTTCCTTCAATTATATAAAAGATCTTTCAAGTGTGCAAAGTGTGTGTGTGCGGGTAACTGCGGACGTGAAGAAAATATTTGAAAAAAAATTCACATAAAATTGTAGTCCGAACATTTCGGTTATCTAATAAACACCAAAACAGTGTTTTTTGTGTAGGATGTGTGTATGTTTCTGTTTATGTGTGTGGATGCATGCATGAGTGTGTGTTTAACAGCTGAACAAGGATGAATTTGATTTTTATGTCATACCTTTTTTCAGTTGCGATTAAAAGTTAAGCAAAAAAACAAAATAAATTGAGTGACACTCATTTAAAAAAAATGAATGTGAAGAAAAACATGTTTTTTTCTAATCCTCCTCTTAACATTAGAAATTGATCTGGGTGCAATATGGTTAGAAGTCAACATTTCAAAAACATAGAAAGTATTTTTTTTTTTTTTTATTAAAGTTCAATGACTAAAAAGTAAAGTCGTTAAGAATGGTTTAGGTGGCTTCGCATAGAAGATTTAACAGGTTTGATCATTCCTATTATCATCATCAGCATTCAAAGAAACCTTGCAAAGTGTAGGTAGGTTTCCAACTTCTTAGCCGTAAATAATGGAAAATAATAGTTTCTAATTCATTTTGGAGAACTAGTTAGTTCTGTCTGGGTACTTTATGTGTGTGCGTTCCCACTCTTCTCCTCCTCTACTGCCACTAGGTGATTATGCCCACTCAGTATTATTCGAAAGAATTTTTTTCATCAAAAAATAATTTTACTCACATGGAGACAGACAGTTGATCTAAACATAATTGCGAAGAATTTAAAACAGATTTTATAACTATCATCCTGTTATCACTCAGTAAAGACAACAAACAACCAAGCTATTCAGCCTTATGTCAAAATGTGCACACACACCACACCAACAACACCACACTGTCGTGAAGTGGGTATTTCAAATTTTATACCTTTTCGTCAAAAAGACATTGAAGTTAAACAAAAACCTAAAAATGTTTGTTGAGAGAAAATCTTCATAAATCTTTTGACAGATGACTGGTCTGGCTGTTACCGTTGTTATTCCATATCAGCATCTATTTAGTTATTTACCCTAACGATGCAAATTTATACTTTAACTTTATTTTTAAAATGAAATGATAATAATAATAAAATTGAAACAAAGTAATTTTATTTCAAAACTAGAATATTAACCATCATGTCTACCCATATCCATAATTGTGGTGACTCTGGGGGAGACTCTGCAGGGGGGGGGGCTAAATGATTTCCTTAATTTTTTAATAAAATTGAAAGAAATATATTTTAATAAACATATGTAGCCTTAAAAACACTTGTAAATCTGATTCTGAAATTAATTATCTAGATTAAAAATGTCATCTAATTTTCTTGAAGGGGCAAGCAAGAATGCCTGTGTGTGACAACAACACTAACCACACCAGCACCAGCCAGCTATGTGTGTGTGGTTTGTGGTGAGGTTGAGTTCTGGCGGGTCCGCGTATGGCAAGCCAGGCAAACGGCAGATATGTCATCATACGCGAAAAACTTAGTAAATAAATTATTGCAATAATTGTAGTAACAATAACATTCTGATGATTACGAGTTATCACCTTTATAAAAAGGTTTTTCAGCTTAGATTCCTTTTTTCGTTTTTTAGGTTTGGTCAAGCCAAATTGAAAGGTGGGTTTGGGTTGTTTCGAAAAACCGAAAGAACAGTAACAAAAACAATGTTTCCTTCGCAATCTCAAAAAAATAATCTATCACAACACAACAACAGAGAACACGCACGCAGAGAACACTTTTACACTTACACACCATCAACAAGATTTAAATAATTTCAAAGATGAAGAAGTGGACGACAACTTACTTGTTCGTCGGTTGAAGGAGGCCATAATGTCTCCTTTTACTTCCATGATCATCATCTTCCATTAAACCATCGTCATCAACAGAAGAAATAATATTGTTATTCGTATTTTCCGGTCCTAAACTCTTACTGTCAAAATCCATCCTGATGGTTATTATGTTTTAAAACAAAACATCAACACCGATTATGATGATGATAATACCCTGCTGCGTATTATTCCACAAGTGGCAGAGAAAAATTTTTTTTTTTCTTTTCCGTGTTTTGGGAGGCTATCTTCTTAGCCTACCCGGAAAATGGATCGGTTTTTTCTTCTTAGTATTAGCATTGGGTAACATCAACAACATTTATTAATGGTGACAAGACAACGGCGAGCTAACTGACTGGAAGTGAGTGACGGACGGACGCAAATATTATCGAATTTTTTCTAGCAAAGAAAAACGAAATGATAACCTTTAACCAATTAAGATTTTGAAGGGTGGTGGGTGCTGGTGTTGATGTGGGTGAGGAGGCGGAATTATTGATATATTTGTTGTAAGTGATTTTATGATTTTGAAAGATTAAAACAGCTGAAATCAGAGAGGGAGAAAGCGATTCACTTTTTTTTGTTGTTGTTGTTAATGATTCATTACTTTTTTTCTTTTAGAAGAAGAAATGAAAGAAAAATGAATGAAAAAAAATCAAAAACCACTAAATATATAAACTTGCCTTGATTCAAACTGTAAACCTTTTCTCTAAAAAAAAAGACAAAAAACTACATCATTAATAATTCTATTCATATATCAAATTTTGTTGAAGCAGCCGATGAATAGCATCGAAGAAAAAAAGATTAGGATCTGTTGTTGTGTGTGTCTCTGTAGCTCGTTGATATGTGTGTGTGTGTGTGTGCGTGTCGTTGTATGTTTGTGTGTACGTGTATGTGTAATAATTCTGTAAATCTAAAAAGCGAACGGTGGCAGGTGCTCCCAGTTAATGTTCTTGTTATTGTTGTTCCTCGTTGTAGCTCACTTACTTGTCATTAATGAAATGAATGAATGAATGAATGAATGACTGGAAGCAATCAATACGTTATATGTACATATTTTAAACTAAACAGTTTAAAAAAGAAAGAAAGAAAGAGACATACATGTTACATATTTTTCTTTGCTCTAATGCTTAATCCATTTGAACCCCCTTCTTTATTTTTTGGTTTTGTTTTTTATCTGATTTTCTTTCTACCTTCCCCCCACCCGCAGTTATCGTATGGAGATGACAGAGAAAGATTGAGAGAAGAGGGTTCAGGATAGAAAAGGAAATTGGAATGAGTGATGATGATGATGATGAGAATAATGTGTAAATTCAAAAAAAAGAATCAATTGAAAAACGAGCACCACCACGAGGTTAGCAACAGTGGGAGGAAAAGGAAGAGAAAAACCAATACGTAGGGGGGAGGAGCAGCAGCAGAGACCAGCAGCAGCTGTATCACAATAATCATCATCGCCATTAAGAGGTATATTGGTAGTTATAACAATTTTCTAGTAGTAGTAGTAGTAGTAATAATAATGGTAGTAAGTTGAGCACTAGCAGGTGAATAATAACAAAAATATCATTCAGTTGATGCTGTTGCTGTTGGTTTACTATAAAATATGATAAGAAATTTTTTTTTTACTTTCACTAGAATTCATTACTATTAAATACAGATTTTTAAAAAAGTTAATTTATTACAAGCAGGCAGGGCTATCTGGCATTGTCCAGGTATAATTTTTCACTTTCATGTGTTTCATGATTTTGAATACCTCAAATCATCGTCATCTACTGCCTCTCCTTGCCTGCTCTTCATTTACATCAATGAAGAACCATGAACCAACATAAAAATACCCCCATCCCCCCCAAAAAAAACCAAAAAACACACATATTGCAACTTGGTTGTAAAGAGTGAATGAATGGCTATAGTGATGGATGTATGTAGTTTTAATGATTTTTTTGATAGGTGTGAACCTATCAAAATGAACTTAGGAATTGTTCAAAGACCAAAGTAACGACAAAAATGCTACAAAATCTTACTATGATAACAAAAATAAGAATTTTAAACAATTATTTTGAGAATCAAATTTTAGACTATTGTCCTCAACTATATTATAGTTATCTTCATAACCTTCTATATTTGTACAGAGTTACCAACAAACTAAAAGGTAAAAATAAACAATTTGTTGTATTTGTACTGAAGTATAAACTGTATGAACATTGAGCTTTTCATTAATGATAGAGAGTGTACATGTAGTAGGATTTGAAAAATAAAACCTTATAGTAATTATTATTTACTTTATTTATAAGTGGAGACTATTCAATGTCCTGTACTTGAGGGAATTCCGATTGATTACAAGGTCATCAGTTTTTATTGACTGATAATTTTTGCTTATATTTAATTTGATCTAAAGTTATTTCTTTTGCTCTAATTTCACTTTTTGTTCAAATCATTACAAAGTTGCAAATCCACCAATTACTACATACAGTTGAATTTTTAATTGAGTTAATCAATAGTTATTAATTATAAAAATTTTATTGAATTTGTTTGATAAGATATGTTGAGTCTTTTTTTCCAATGTTTGGAAGAAGGAGAAATTCTTATCTTAATGGAGGAATTGTTTCATAAGCTCATCAGATTGTTCTCATATAATATTAGAAACATTCACTAATACTCATTAAGTCAATGAAAAGGGGTTAGATAAAAAAATAATCCTATGTAAGGGATCATCAGAATTAAGGATCCTGGAATTGACAAAAAAATTCTTGTATCTCAGTCAATTTTAGGTAAATTTATTTGGATTTCTTTCTGGCAAGGACATAAAATCAATCAATAAATGATCAGATTTGATCAACATATTAAAATAAAACATAAAACATAACTCATTTTTGTGTTGGTCTGTCTTCAAGTGCTATCTATTTTTTCCCCTACATTCTTTTTATTTGTTTTGTTTCTAAGGGATATGGTAATTTGTTTCATTTATGGGGGAAATGAATCATTAAAAACCGCCTTAACACTTGAATAATGCTAAAAGGTTTTATTCTAAGATGTTTCTAGGCATAATTGCCTGGTTATCATTCGATGATCCAGCAGAGAGGGCAAGGAAAGGAATGGGGTGTCCTCCCTCATTAAAGTGTTCATTGATGCATCAGAAAACCACCTTCCTCACTTTCTCTACTAATCATTTGGGATTTTCTTAGAGATGAATTCTTAATGATTGACAGCCTTTAATTTACATTTTAACAGAAATGGATCAGAAAGATAAGGGCTTGGAATGAGGGGCAGGGTCTTTTAGATCCTTCTTTCTTTCTAACAATGAGTCTTTGCCTTGATCTCTCTGTCTCATGTTTCCTGTATAAACTCACACACATACTCACTCTCTCGATATATATATACACACACACACACACCAAATATTTTCAAGATTTTTCCTAATTCTGGTATCATCAAAATGGCTCAGATCATATTAAATCCTTGATATACCTTACATAATAACAACTTATTTTATATAGTAACCATAAACTGTACTTTATATATGCATATAAATATATATAGTGATGAAGACGGTGATCAACCGTTGCAAGATCGTTGCTCGGATTCACAGCAAGAGTGCTCGATATTGGAAGATAGAGCATGTGTAGAAAGTA
>JAYKTE010436326.1:0-10377 GCA_036873565.1 Xipholeptos notoides
TATCTTTTAAGGTGGGGAGACTGATGCACCTGCAGCCACCACACAGTCCCTTGGCAGAGGAGGGCCTGGTTCCAATGGCATGGAGAACCACGACGACTGGAGGCCATTCTCTGCTGCAGCCTTTATCTGCCTTCAGTGCCATTGTGAGATTGTTGTCATCATCCACCACATCAAATTCCAAAAACTCCCCTTAATATCATACTACTTTTTTCCAAGAGCAGATGATATTGCACATTTGTAAGAATTTGATAATAAAAACACAAATTTTATAAAAGACAATAAAATCATTATTGTTGCAGTGAATATTGTTGCAGTAAATAAAATGTTAAATTGTAATTAGTTGAATTTATGGACAAAGTTAGCCGAAATGTCAGTGCCCGGTTCATGGATTAAGATTGAAATAATGGATTAATAACAAATTTCACTTGGCAAAGTTATAGAAAATTTTCTTATGATTTTATAGACAATATTTTGCAAAAAATTATGGCCACTGCTTTAATGATTTTTTTTTAGTGACTACACGGCCTATAATATTGGATGTCAATAAAGATGTTTGCGAATTGATGCTTGTTAGGTTTATTTCTTCTGAGTTTTGTACTCATTAAATTTTTAGATATCTTTTGATTCTTTTCTTGCATTTTTAATCATTTATAATTTGGTTTCCATCATTATTTCATTCATTTATCAACTCTAAATTCAGCTTTTCCTTTACTTTTGGTTTCAATTTTCTGGATTTTTTTCTTTTCTAATAGATTTTTTGTAGGTTCCTATTTTAGTGCTCCTTATTCCTGAAATATTTTTTGTTTTGTTTTATGATATATCAACCCTTTTAGGTCATTTAATGTCGAGAACAATCATTTTGGATAAATTTTTTTTATCCACACATAGTTTTTTGAATAAAACAATATGCAACTATTAAATCCATAGCTGGAGGGAGTGTGAGTATTCATATTTTTCCCAAGGGTATTATTTCAAATGTGAAGGTATATGGAAAGACTGGGATTTGAACTCTCATATTATGATTTCAAAGTCCGACTGCTTATCCCCTGTCCAAAGTAAACTTCCCCAAAAACTTTTTGATGCTGTGAAAGATAAATGAATTATGACTTTTTTTTTGGTAAAATCTGAAAGACTTCACTATTCTATTAAACACTTTTAATAGCTGTCATTTGTTTTGTTTTATGTTTTCTTTTTTTAATTTATTTATACATGTTAAAATAATTAATTTAGAAGTAGTCCATAACACCAAACAGCTATTTCTAAACAAATTGTTTTAGCCTAAATAAGTGAATTTAATGTTTTTAGTTAAAACCAAGTGACTTCATTAAATGGTTTTAATGAATGAAAAAAAGGTCATTTATTTATGCTAAGATAATTTATTTAGAAATATCTCCTAACATCAAAAAATTATCTGCTAAAATACAAATTTACAATTTTTTAAAAATCTAACTTAAATATAGATTTTAAAAAAATCTTATTCTTTTTCTTTGTCCAATAATGCATTTAGTTTTTATTCTTTTTATATTGGTTCTTTTATTAATCCTTTTCATTTTTAAAATTTCTTTTTTTTTCTATAATTTTGTCTCTTCATCCTTTTCATCATTTAACCTTTCTTTGATGATTTTAACCCATACATTTTTTTAATTGCCAAATCTGTTTCTTTTTTTTTATCTTTTCTTCTTTAATTTTAAGAGTTGCACCATATTTCTGTGATTCAATTAAACCTATTTGACTTTTGAGAAATTTTTAATATAATTTTCTTTCTATGGTTTCTAATAACCCATTATAGATTAAGTTTTAAAGGCATTAATATGTCTTTAAAACTTAATCTATAATGGCATTTATGAGCTATAGGACAGGTTGTCATCTGAAAAAAAAATCACCTTTATTAGCAAGCAAAATTTTGAAAAAAATGATATACAAAATCATAAGGAATTTTTCTATAACTTTTCTCAAGTGAAATTTAATTGCATTAATTAATTTATTATTTCAGTTTTAATAGGTTTTGTTGTCACTGAAAAAAAAAAACAATAATGTTTGATCACTTTTATAAGTGTTGGGATAATCTTTTGAGAAATTGGGAATAAAATCATAAGAAACATCTGTAACTTTTCTCAAATGAAATTTGGTTGTATTAAAAAGTTATTTTAATCCTAATCCATTATTGAATGCTTAAATTTTGACTAGCTTTGTCCCAAAATCCCACCAATTACAATTCAGCTTTTTATTCAAAAGCTTGTGGTGTTATTATTAAATCTTCACATATGAGCAAGATCTACACTTAGGATAAAATAGTAGGATGTTCAGCAGAATTGGCATTTCTTTGCCTCTTCTGATCCTTCTACCGTAAGTGTATGTTGTAGAATGAAAAATGTAGAATGATATAGAACTTTGGGCCCCACAGGCCATAGTATGACCTTCAGGGAAGTATTAGCATTCATTTGCCTCTTTTTTTTTCTTCCATTTGTAAGTGAAGGTCACAGAATGAAAAATCTAGAATGATATAGACTTTGGGCCCCACAGGCTATAGTATGACATTTAGGGAAGTATTGTTATTTGCTTCTTTTTTTCCATCTCTAAGTGTAGGTCACAGAATGAAAAATCTAAAGGGAACTAGACATTTGGTCCTGACAGCCTACTATACAGAATTCTTTTAACAAGGACCCCTAATGATATAGTGGATAATATTGCTAGAAGGAAAAGAAAAAAGATAGATAGAAGAAAAAGTAATATGCCCTAGTATTTTCCCTACTTGACCCAACCTACTTTAGTAAATATTCCCATCTCTTCTTCCTAAACCCATTACTATTGCCTTTCCACCAACAGAAATAAAATTAAAAAATACCCAGTAGCTGACTGGCAGGATAAGGACTGGTGAAGTTGTGTTTCAAGAGGGGGCTGCTGCTTGATGGGTGATGAAGAATGTGAGACATGAGAACCTTTGAGTTTGTGGATGTGATGATAGTGGGTGGAGATGATGGTGATGATAAACATTGTGGTTCTATGTCCAGTTTAGTTCAGAAAGAAGATCAGTTATAAAAATTGCTGTGATCTACAGCCTATTTGAAATTCACAGAAGATTTTTTTTTATTTCTCTATCTATTCATGATTTTCAAATCTGTCTTATTCACTACTATTCAAATCTTTTCAGTATGAAAAATTGTTGAGTACTTTTTGTCTCTCTGTCTATATGTCTTTCTAGCATTTCCTTTGGCGTGCACGTGTGTATGTGTGTGTGTGTGTGTGTGGAGGGGGTAGGTTTGTTTATACTACTTATATTATGTTAGGTTTCCCCATTTATTTTTCTCTATTTTTTATCCCTCCCCACTTTAACTTCAAGTTTCCTTTCTATCTATTCAGATGTTATTTTAATCACTCTTTCTCTCTTTATCCTTCTTTTACAAATCTCTTTCTCTCTGGTATCTTTTCAACAATTTATACTTCTCAATTTCGCTATTTTCTGTATAATTTCACTTTTTCATATCTTTTTCTTGTAGGCATTAAATGACATAAAAAAAGATTGATATGCCATAAAACAAAATAAACAAAATAAACAATCTTTCTTTATTTTTACCTTCTTTATTTTCTTCTTTGATACTTTCTTTCCTTCATCAATTCATTCCTTCCTTTTCTTTATTTACTGCTGTGTCTTTCTTTCTTTTTCCTTTCTTTCATTTATTCTTTCTTTCTTCCTTTTTTACTATTACCCCCCCCTTTTTACTTTTTCTTCTTTCTTTTTCCCCCCTTTTCCTTCTTTTTTTTTCCTTCTTTGCTTTTTGATTTTTTCTTTCTTTGTTTCTTTCTTTTCTTTGCTTTTTTTCCATTCTGTTGTTTTCTGTTTCTTTTTATATTTTTTTATTTCCAAATTACTTATTTTTTCCCGAATAAATGTCTTTGTTTAAAATTAAAAAAAAAACAGCTACTAAAATCATTTCATTAAATATTTATATTATTCATTTTTCCAATTCATTCTATATTTTTATGGAAAACTTTTTAAAATATTGTTTTGTGGGATAAAAAATTAACCAATAGAGTGATATGTTTTCCACAAGACATCAATTCTAAAAACAATGTATTAATAATCAATTGAAAAAATTATTTTTGTTACTGTTGATTCATTTTTTATATTTCAAATAAAAGAAAAACTTTGACCAAAAACAATAGATTTTATTTCTTTAAAATAGACTTATTTGGAAATAAATTTTATATTCTATTAATCTCTTTTTTACTATTTTTTTTATTTCTGTTCTTACCACTTTCCTTTTTTACTTTTCTCCTTTTGCATATTCTTTCTCCATACTACTCTCTCTTTCTTTGATCTGTTTTTTTGATGACTTTCAAAGAACTTCAAGGCTGATATTTATTCTCTTCTTCTCATCTTTTCCATCTTCCTCTCATTCTTTCCTTTGATTCAATATCAGTTTAGCTCCATTCAATTTTATTTGTACTATAAAATTTCTTTTTCATTTGCTTTATAATTTTAGAATACCCATTTCCTTCCTTCCCTTTAAAATCAAACCTCTTCCCTACAATAAAACTGTTTGTTTTTTTACTTTTCTCATGTCTTTCTCCATTTTCTAACTAGACTTGTTTTTAGTTTGTATTTCAACTAGACTTTCATTCTGTCTGTATTTTAACTATATTTACATTGTCTGTATTCCAACTCAACTTGCTTACTGTCTGTATTCCAACTTGACTTGCTTTCTGCCTGTTTTCCAATTAGGCTTGCCTTTTGTCTGTATTCCAACTAAGCTTGCTTTCTGTCTGTATTCTAACTCGACTTGCTTTCTGTCTGTATTTCCAACTTGATTTGATTTTTGTCTGTTTTCCAACTAGGCTTACTTTCTATCTGTTTTTCAAATACCCTTGCTTTCTGTCTGCTTTCTAACTAGGCTTGTTTCTGACTATTTTCCAACTCGGCTTGCTTTCTGTTCATTTTCCAACTCGGCTTGCTTTCTGTTCATTTTCCAACTAGGCTTGCTTTCTGTCTGTATTCCAACTCAGCTTGCTTTTTGTTTGTTTTCCAAATCAGCTTGCTTTCTGTCTGTATTCTAACTCAGCTTGCTTCCTGTCTATTTTCCAAGTAAGCTTCCTTTCTGTCTGTATTCCAAATAAGCTTGCTTTCTGTCTGTATTACAAAACTCGGCTTACTTTCTGTCTGTATTCTAACTAGACTTCCTTCATTCTCTTTGTTTTTGCCACTAAAAGTTAAATTCTTTTTATCTTGCAAACAGAGTCGAATGTAGCAGTATGGATAAATCTCAAACTTGGAAATCATAGTTCATGTATTCAAATTATAGTAGTTCTCTTACGTCTATTTTTAAACTAATTCTGTGGAGAAGGTATAGATTCCCTTATTCTTTTTATGAAACATATTTTTTATATAATTATTGTCAAGATTTAATGACCTAAATGATTTATATGCAGTAAAAAAATTTAAAAAAAATTCACAAATAGAAATTATAACATTTTTTATAACTATTTTATTGATTATCTTTTCTTTTTTATTTCTTTCCCAGAACTTTTATTAGTAATTTATTTTTATTTTTCATTACATTTTTTGTAATTTTGTCTATTTTTATTAATATTTTTCCTCTTTCTAGTCCCAATGTTTAATAAATTCTTTTTTGAATCCTTAATTTCTTCTTTGAAAATCAATAGAGTTAATTTTTTAAAATTCTTTTTCTTTAAAAGTGTTTCTCTCTATTTTTTCTAAACCTTCTCCCTTTCACTGAAAATAAGGTCTTCCTTCTTTTTCTTTTTTTTCTTTTTTCTCCATTCCTCCTTATAATCATTAGATTCTATTCTTTGATCTTTATTAATTTATAGTAATTTTTACTTATTCTCTTAACCCAAACTTGTGTCTGTTTTTCCCTTTCTTTATTTATTTTCCTATTTTGAATCTTTTAACTTTTAGTTGTTTGATTTCTTTTTTTTTCTTCTGGACTATTCATCTTTTAAACCATAGTCTCTCAGTATTTTCCATCTTTATCCAATCCATTGGCTTTCTATCTTTGGGAGAATACATTTTTTTTCTGGTTTGTTTGTTTATTTGTTTGTTTATGCAAGAACTTATTTCTGTTTTCATCTACAAGGTCAAAAGAACCCACACTTCAAAATAGTCTTTTTCATCCTTCCACAAACATCCAGATTCCCCTCCCCTATCTGGTTCTAAGATTTCCTCTTTAAATTCAGAGGTGTACAGGGAGTAGATTCTATCCTGTGGATTGGTATTAAGTTTGTTTTCTTTTATCTATGGGTGTCCATATGAAAGGCAAAGGGTCAATATTTTCCTACTTCTTTTCTTTGATAATTTTCTATGTTTAGAAATTGGATTTTTCCCAGAGGCCTTTGCTGAAACATACAATGCATGCTTTTCTTTTATTAGTCAAAACTTTAATGTATCTGTTTATGTATATGTATGTATGTATGTAATAAAAATGAGTATATCTGTGATTGTGTATATATGTGTGAAATTAGTTTCTAAGTAAATGTATTATACAGAAGAATACCCTAGATTTTACAAGTATAAAATTCTTTTATCTAAAAGAGCTATTTTCAGATATTCCATTTTTATCTTATATAGAAGATAAAAAGCATGCATTACATAATATACATGAATTTCCATACAAATCATTTGAATGGTGATCAAATGGTCAAAATAAACATAATCAAATATGTTACCACTCTTAAATTACCATGAACATCTTAAGTAATACCTTGGTTTCAAAATGTTAGCCTTATTTCATTCTTTTAAAAGAAATCTACAAGAGTTTCTACAAGAAATCAAAGGAAACAATTTTTTGCTGTATTATTTAACCAACAATTAATTGAAATTCATCCTGAACTACACAAACAATAGATTAATATTTCGACATTCTCTACTGAACTTAACTGCTGATAAATTTTTGATGTTGGGAACCACTTCTGAACAAGTTTTTTTTTTTCCAAAATAAATAATGATGCTTTTCTAGTGAAGAAAAAAACAGCTAATACCAGAAACATAATAATTCATTTTTGTAGGCTAAAATAAATCATCCAGAAAACATTCCTAACATCAGAAAACTCTCAAGAGTAAGGACCACGAAAATACTAATCTAGCAATCAAGTGAAGAAACTAACTCATAATAACTTTTAAATTTTTTATTTTGCTGATACTTTTGTTTGGAACAGGATAAATGAATCTTCATTAAAATAATGATTCTTATTCTTCTGTCTCTTCTGTTGTTTCATTTCAAATCTAAGAGAAACACTTTTTCAGGTAATGCATGTAAGAGAGACTCTACAGAAAATTTAATTTAAGACTGTAAACACCCCTGTATTATAGAGAACAGATCATTATAAATATCATTACACTAATTTCTATATAAATAAATAACTCTTTCTAATCAAAACACAAAATTCCTTGTTTTTCAGCATTAAAGATTAATAGTTCTTTACTCCATTTAAGAAGTGACACTCTTTTAAACTGAAACGCCTATAATCTTTCATGATATATTTTTTTTAATTTCTAAATTTAAAAAGATCCATCTGTATGTCTATCCATTTTTTGTCTTTCTGACTGTCTATCCATCTGTTTATCAGGCTACCTATCTGTCTCCCTCTCAGCCTGTCTGTCTATATATATATATATATATATATATATTTGTCTCTCTATCTATCTGTCTCTCTATCTTTCTGCCTCTCTATCTATCTATCTGTATGTATATCTGTCTATATATACTTAAGGTGTATTTTTCTATCCATTGATACTATCAAAGATTACTCTATAAATTCTATATGAGCAAGATTTTTTAAATTCAGAAGAATTTCTAAAAGCTGTTTTGGATTTCAATAATGTATTATTTTTTTAAGCAAATTATCTAAAGGGTACATTAGAGGGCCAATTATAAGTTAGCCTCCTCTAATACAATATTCTATAAATCAAAATCAGAATCTTGAAAACTTATTTCATACCAGTGAATTAGCATAGACAAAATATTTATCATCTGAAACCAATAAAAATTCAATGGGTTATTAAATCAATGTTGGCAATGAATATTAGCCTTTCTTGATACTAGAATATTACAGAGTCAACATTTTTTAGGCAATATAAAATATTTTTCTATATGGCTTACAACATTTTAACAGCTTATTAGCAAATATTCCTTGAAGCATCTGTCTGTAATTTACATAGGGTTTTTCAGATTTACTTCCTTCTTTTATACTACATTTTCTATCTTTTACTTTTCCAGTTTCCATTTCGTGCTCTCTTTATTTCCTTTGTTTATGCATGCTTTATTTATCAATCTATCTGTCTATTTATCTATCTATCCATCCTTTTGTCTATCTATCTTATATATCCTTTTATCTAATCTATCCTTTTGTCTATATATCTTAGCTATTCTTTTGTCTGTCTATCTATCTTGTCTATCCTTTTGTCTGCCTATCTTGCTGTTTATCCTTTTGCCTATTTATCTGTCTATCTTTTCATCTATATAAGTATTTTTATATTCATTCATTTATCTATCTATATTCTGTTTATCCTTTTGTCTAACAATTTCAGTATTTTTATATTTATCTATCTATTTATTGACTTTTCACCTGCAGTCTTAACATATCTATTGATAACTGTATTTTTCTATCTATCTATCTCTCTGTTTATTAATATTTTTACCTCATCTTTTTATATCTATTGATCAAAGTCTTTCCATCTATCTATTTATCTTTCTACTTGAGTCTTTTCATATCTATCTATATTAAATCTTTTCATGTCTATCTAAAGCTTGGACACTAGAATCATATTATACAAGTTCAAATCCAAGTAAAACCTATTACATTTATTTTTAGCTGATGTAGGCAGATGAGGCTCATTAACTCAGAGCAGTAACTAATCTAGTGTAAAGTCTCCAGTTCTAAATGCTCATCTGGCCAGCCTTATTCTATGAATTAGGATGAGAAGATACAGATTCCCAGGTTGATCCATGTTATCAACTAAAGATGATCTTTACCTCAGGATATTCAAAAACTAAAGCAAACCATTTTTTATTCTGTTTAAAATCAGATTTGTTCAAATCAAAGGCACAGAAATTAATTTTAGAAAATCTTTGATGCTTATGCAATAGAAATAAATGGTAAAAAAAGATTGTAACAGTTGACCTTGAAAATGTTTAAAAGAAAAGGAATCATAAAATAGGCTTAATAAGTTTTTTCAATGACAAAAATATTACAAGACCAGAGTAGCATAAATTCAAGTTGGCTTTTTATTCATTTTTCTGGGAAAATTGTTACTGTAAAGAAACAAAAAAGAATTTAGGGTTGTTTGCTGATTTGAAGAAATTATGGTAAAAATGTTTTGAATAAATTCATCCAGAGTATAAAAATTTCCATCAGATTCTGCCTCATTCCATGCAAAAACAAGGGAATGTTTAATATTTGACAAAGGACTGAAGACAAAAACAAAGAAGAACTTTAAATATGAACAATTTTACAATTTCCAAGTTCCAAATTTATTCAGCTTTGTTAAAAACAAAAGAAAAACAATTATTATTTTTCTGTTTATGCTAGCTAAAATCTAAATCAAGAAAATAATGTTTTGTTGTTAAATTTATTTTCTAATTTAATTTTTGGATTTTTAATTTTTATTATTTTTCTTTCTTCATATTTTGGTATTTTTCCCCATCTTTTCATTTTTTTGGTAAATTTCCCTTAGCATTTGTTGTTACTGATAGCAATATAGATATACTCTCTTGATTTTTCTTTTTTTTTCCACTTTATTTCTTTTTCTATTTTATATTTTCTCCCTCAACAGTTATTTCTCTTTATAGGTGTTCTACCATCTTTTGTTTTTTTCACTCTTTGTTATCTATTCCAATTACACTCTACACATGTCTTCTCTTTCTTTTAGTATGGCTATCAAATCTTGTTCTCATTTGTACTTTTAAAATCTAATATGTTCTTCTTTGTAGAAACTAGAAAGTTAGAATGAATGAAGCAAAAAATAATGAAGAGAAACAATAAAATCCTTTTCAATGAAATGTTTATCAGTATATTGTAAATCAAATGACAGATTTTTTTTAAATATGTAATAATGTTAATAAACTATTAACATTATGTATTTAGAAAGTCAGTCATTTAATTGCAATACAAAATTATTGAAATATTTCCATTATATATCATATTTACTTGGTCAAACACCAACGCAAGTGAGGCACAAGGCCATTTGTATGTGCTCATTATATCCATGGGCTTTTGGAATTACCTAGATGGAATACTCTCCAGAGTTAACGGGTCTCATTTGCCTGAGACTGCTGAAAGTGAATGTAATGGTTTTGACTGGGACTTAAACTCGTGTAATACGATTCCAGAGACCAAGCTTTTTCCACTGCTCCAACCTTG
>JAYKTE010436437.1:0-10376 GCA_036873565.1 Xipholeptos notoides
GACTACTATGGCACCCATTTAGGGTGGAAGAAAACATATGCAAACGAATGCTGATACTCCCTTGAACGTCGTACTATAAGATGTGGGCAAAAAAGTTTATATCACTCTAGGTTTTTCATTTTGTGACCTACAGTTAGAGTTGAAGAAAACACATGTAAACGAATTCCAATACTTCCCTGAAAATCATACTATAAGCTGTGGATCAAAAGGTCTATACCAGAGTAGATTTTTCATTTTCTGACTTAAACTTAGGGTTGAATAAAAATTATGAAAACGCATGCCCCCCGAACAAGATATGGACGAAAAGGTCTATATCACTGATTTTTCATTCTGTAACCTACAATTAGGGTTGAAGAAAAAATATAGCCATGCGAATACAAAACCTCTGTATAATTGAGAATAGATTGAACACTTGTAGCCAGTCATAGACAACGGAATGAGAATGATCTTCTCAGAAGATAAAATAAAGTTTTTGTGTTGAAATTTAGGTCAGATATCAAATTTCGATAACAAAAGGACCTTTTATTGGTCTGATTGATTGGTTTGTTTTTTTACGATTCCTCCGACTAACAATTACTTTTTAAAATACTAACCATCAAAACAGTTTTGATAGCTTAAAAGTATGTGTGTAATCAGATGACTCTCTCGTTTCAAAAAACATAGCCAAACGTAAATTTGGTTTCAAAATGAATCCCAATTCCGTCACACTTTCCGTGAGAATACCAGGGTTAAAATATGAACTTTTAACTTTCCATCCAACCCATCAATACAATCAAAAATATTTCTTGCCTTCTTAACCAGCGTAGACGGTAATTTCAGGTCAGTCTTCAACTTTTAAAGGTCAATCAATTACAGGAAGTATAAAAATAAACATATTCTATTATGACATTTGATATTAAATCTTCTTACTATTTCACAACCAAGCTATAAATAAACATTCATAAACCCAGTTTATTATTGTTACATTAGGTTTTACTTGGATTATTTTTTTACAAGCTTAAATATGTGTGTGTATGTATGTGTGGACCATTGTAACACAGGACTGCTTGATTTTGAGATCCTAGTTGCTGGTTTCTACGAGTTCTAGGTAACATTTGGAGGTAATAGGTTCAGAAACAGCTAAAGAATACCTAAAATAGATTAACATGGTATTTAATAATGTTTTAGAATGTAGACTACCCCTGTGAATTAAATAAAGTGTTAAGTTTGCCTTTCTGAAAGGACTCCCGAGTTCGCTACAAAGTTTCTATTGTCGACTTCAAAGTCTTCGAGTTCGATGTGAAGGGTTTGATATGAAAGTTATTGACATACGGATTCGACCTGAAGGTTCCTGGGCTGTCCTAATGGTTCTAACCACAAGGCCACAGAGTTCGATATGAAGGGTTCAGGTTCGTCCTGAATGTTCCCGGGTTCGACATGAAGGTTTCTGGGTTCGACATGAAGGTTACATAGTTCGACATGAAGCATCTGGCTTTGACATGAAGGTTCCCAGGTTCGATATGAAGATTCCCAGTTTCAATATGAAGGTTCCTGAGTTAAACATGAAGGGTCTGTGTTCGGCTTGAAGGTTCCCAGGTTCGATATGAAGTTTCGTGAGTTAAACATGAAGGGTCTGTGTTCGGCTTCAAGGTTTCCAGGTACAAAATAAAAGTTCCTGAGTTCAACATAAAGGTTCCCGGATTGATATGAAGTTTTCTAAATTTCACCTGAAGGTTTTTGAATTCGACATAAAGGTTTCCTAGTTTGATACAAAGGTTGTCCGGTTCAACATCAAGGTTCCCAAAGTCGATACGAAGGTTCCCAAGTTCGACATGAAGCTTCCTGGGTTCTAGTAATAGCTAAAGTCGAAGGAACTCATGTACCGAAACATAGCCAAGATAACAACGAAGACGAGAGACCCGAAGTCTGCATGATTTAAATTTTGATAATAATTAAAATTAATCTCATGAATTCAGAGAAGAAAATAAAAATGAGAATAGAGGTCCTAAAGATTTAATTAATGTTTATAATCAAAATTCATTTCACCAATTCAGTCATTTATCCTTATATACTCGTATATAAGTAGACAAGGCAGGCACCCAATCCTACCAAATGTGGTTACGATACTGGTGACTGATGGTTAAGACACATAAAAAGAACAAACTCGATCATTACTTCTCTACTACTGTGTATAGGAATAAAAACAAGGGTTCACGTCACTTCTGATGTGGTAATCTAACATCGACGCACGTGTGTACACACGCATTTCAAATGGTATTATGGTTCTGCTGGCTGGTATCAGCGCTCCTGGGGTAAAAACCAATAAGCGCCAAAACCGTCTTATTTTTTTCCCCGTTTATTTTTTTACTGCCATTGGGTCTAGCACTAGGAAGGACCCACACTCCTGCCCCCGCCTGGTCTTCTCCTACTCAACCTCCTCCCACTCACGAAGGCACGTGCGTTCGTGCCTGCCTGCATGCCTTCGTGCACACGAACATTCATAATGGTGTTATGATTCTGGTCACCGGTGGTAACGCCCCCGGTATAGAAACGTACATTTGCTAAAAACTTCAACTTTCGTTCGTTGGATATTGAGCCAAGAACAGCCCACATTGTTGCCCACACGGTCCTTTCACATACGTACGCACAAAGAAAAACTTCCTATTCTCTTCCTATAACTATTTTTCAGATATTTAGTTCTTCTCAATTCAACAAAAGAACCACAAGAAACATTCATTTTTTTTTTAGATACCAGGCTCTATTCTTCCACAAACAAACAAACAAAAACACACGCACAGACACATACACACAAGTAGCGCTTTTTTTCTTTTTCTGTATTTCTATTATTCAGATATTTAGTCCTGCTCAATTCAAAATAAGAACCAGAAGAAAGATGAATTTGTTTAATACTTGACTTTATTCTAAAACATACACACAAACAAATGCAACGCGTACGCGCAAAATAGTGCTTTCCATTTTCTTTCTATAAGAATTATTCAGAAATTTTAGTCCCGCTCAATTCAAAATAAGAACCTGAAAAAAGATTATTTTTAAAAACTAGACTCTATTCTAACACACACACACACACTATATTTTAAATATATATATATATATATATATACTTTTTTCTTCTTTCTCGTTATCACACAAACACAAATATATCAAAGCTTTCTTTTTTTCTTTCTCTCCCGTGCCTTTTCCTTCTCTCTCTAGCTAATAAAAAAAAAATCTATTCCAGTGATAGATGGAATCATACTTTGCCTTAAGTCACATTTGGTGATTTTAATAAAATTGAAAACAAATATATCATACACATATATAAATAAAAAAATCAAAATCAAAAATATAAATCCAAACCTGTCTAAAAATAATAATGGTGACTCATATTCTACAGAATATCGCCTTAAAGGACCGGGACCAAAATATCTTGTTCCCCTACACCTACTCACCCAGCCACTTGAAAGAGGAGCAAAAAAAAAAAAGAAAAAAGAAAAAAAGGGGTCCCTAAACTTCATTTCATATTTAAACGTCCCTTAATTATTATAATTTCTAATTTCTTTACTCTTCATCGGAAATTCTACTGGGAACTGTTGATAGTTAGTAGGACGTTGGATACATTTACTTGGTCGGGCACTAACCCAAGTTAGGCACAAGGCCATCTTTATATGCTCATTATATCCCTGGGATTTTTTGTAATCAGTGTTGCCCTTTACCTAGATGAGTTACTCTCCCGAGTAAACGAGTCTCATCTGCTCGAGACAACTGAAAGTAAATGCACATTTATTAAAGAATATTTTTGTCACAGCCCTACTTGTTACTTGACTATTTTGCAATTTTATCATTTAATTTAATTCTGTAGTTATTACTACTAACTACAGAAATAAAAGAAATGGTAAAATAGGAAAATAGTCAGGTAACAACAAGAATATTCTTTTCGGAATCGTAGACCGTGAGTTCGAACCCGAGTCGTTCTGTTTGCGTTCAAATTTCGACTAATACTCTTGGGAAAGGTATGAATCCACACATTCCCTCCAGCTATGAGTTAAATAGTGAAAATTGTTTCATTAAAAAAACAAAGAGTGGACAAAAAGTAACGTTTACCAAAAATGATGTTTCTTGGCATTAAATGACCTAAAGAGGTTGATATGCCGTAAAACACAAACAAATAATAAAACTACAACGTTGTAACTTTTGCATGACTATTGACATCACTAAGGAGTTGAAATGAAATTGCTTTTCAAAATTTGAAAATCCCTAGTGTTAAGTAAGAAAGGAAATTCAAAATAAGTTCCTACATTGCTGTTGAGCCCAAGAGTTCCAAGTAAATGTAATTACTAAGAAAACAATTTGAAAAACCGAAACAATAAGAACTATTGGTATATATTACTGTATAATGACTAGTCCCTAAGTATATGGAAAAATGAGGCCATGAAAAGATTCAAAACGGGACAGGTACTGAGTATTCTAGGCTAAGCTAAATAAACGTGTTTTAGTGGGGTTTCATTGATAACTAAGACAGGCATGCAATAATGTTGTTAGCCAGGGAACAAAATACCCCTAATAGTAATAACGTTGTTTATAGATAATGTCTACAATTTATATTTCGAGAAGTATTATATAAAGAAATGAATAGTTGAATTTAAACAACGTGGAATTCTGTTATTTGTTATATTTATATGAAACTAGGAAGAAAATGGAACAATAGACAAAGCGGACTAAACTGGAATCAGAGAAAATGCGAAACAAGTTGGAACCAAAGACATTGCTGGCGAAGCTGGAACCAGATACAATGCTGTCCAAATGGGAACAAGATACAAAATGGACGAAATTAAAAGCCACTTGGGACAGTGGTTAAGCACTCGAACTCTAGATGCGAAGTACGCAGTTCTGTCATGTTCACATGTGGACTAATAAATACCCTTGGGAAAAGTATCAAACCCCATTTCCTTCCCGCTCTGGATTAAATACTGAATACCTTTACTGGGATACACATGCGGCTAGGCGCCTTTTGTGAATTTCAAATTCCCATGAGACTCGCCATATGAATCCCTGTGTATTCAATGGTTGGGCCGGCCCAACCTTTAACAGATCAGTAAATCGTTCACACACACACACAAACACAGACAAACACACACACAGACACATAAATTGGAACCAGAGACAATGTGGATCAAACTGGAACAAGATAGAATATGGACCACATTGGAAAGATAGAATGCGGACCACATTGGAACCAGACACAATGCGGACCAAGTTGGGACCATATACAATAAGGACATAGTTGGAACCAGATACAATGCACACCAAGTTAGAGCCAGATAGAATACGGACCACGTTGGAACCATGAACAATACGGATCAAATCTGGACCAGAAACAATGCAGACCAAATAGGAACCAGAGACTATGTGGTCTAAGCTGGAGTCAGAAACTATGCTGACTGTGCTTGAACTAGAGCAAACGCGAACCATACTGGATCAAGGAATATCAACCAAGTTGAACCGAAAGATAATGCAAACCAGAAAACGTTAGAAAAAAGTATATAATAACTGGGATAACGAACAAAAAGAAGTATTGGGTAGTCTCTATGTAATTTTCCCCCGAAAGAAGGCGAAAGTAAGCGACACGCACCCCGTAAATCTGATTAAAGATGGCGATTGCCGCGCTGCCTCCGACAAAGCAGTATATAATAATTTCATTTAAGTATGACACAATGACTGGGAGTTATGAACTGATAAGATCTCAAGAGAATTTACCCTCTATGTGAATATGAATATCAGCAAATGATACTGACTATTAACTACCAATTGTTCCCACTTTAAATTTATCCATAAACTATCTAAAAAAGAGAATGAAATATAACGAAATTGTTCTTTCAACTTTAAAATACTATTACTACTTCTACTACTACCATTAATACTACTACTACTGCTAGGTCTAATAATAATAATTATTATTATTATAATCACTGAGAAGACCGAAGGTGTAAGAAAATGATTGTGTCTTTTATTAACCAATCACAGTGACTGATCAGGCCCCTGGTGCATGTGCAAGATAACCGATTGTGTTAGAAGTAAAAGAAGGGTAAAAGGTGTTTTGTGATGAAAAATGGTGTGAAGAATATTGGAGAAGGGTGTATTTCATAGGATAAGGTGTCTTTTGTAGATCCCCGGGGCTTTGGAATGTCCCAGCTAAGAGTGGAAGAAGAATAGAAAAAAGAAGAGGTGGAAGAAGAAAAAGAATAAGAAAAAACACTACAATGATAGAAATGGTGAGAGAAGAGGAAGAGAAAGAAGAAGAGGCAAAATAAGAAAAAAACACTATAATGATAGGGAGGATAAAAAAGAGAGAATAGAAAGAGAAAGAAGAAGAAGCAAAAGAAAAAGAAGAAAAAGAAGATGAAAACACTAAAATGAAGGAGAAAAAAGATGAAGAGGCAAAAGAAGAAGAAGTGAACACTAAAATGATAGGAAATATAAAAAAAACAGAAAAAGAAGATAAAGAAGAAGAAGAGGAAGAGAAAGAATAAGAATTAAAAGAGGAAGAAGGGGAAGAAGGAAAAGAGGAGGTAGAAGAAAACACTAAAACGATAGGAACGATAAAAAATGGAGAAGAGGAAGAGAAAGAAGACGAAAAAGAAGAAGAAAAACACCAAAACGATGGGAAGGATAAACAAAGAGAAACATACAGAAAATAAACAGAAGAATCCAGGAAGGGGATGAATAGAAAATGGAAGAAAAATAGAAGTTTATAAAAAAAAGGAAGAAAGGAAAATAAAGGAATCACTATTGAATGTGATTACACTTTAGTCCCATACGTAAATTTAATTTCGTTTCGTTCGACAATTTTTTGACTCGTAAGATTTCATCCCCATTACACCAAAAAAATTTCTCCACCCTTTAAACGCCCAAATGAAGCTTGATAAGTAGGGGCGAAACCGGCAGCTTTAGTTTTTAGGTTCCTTTTTTTTCTGGTATTTCTAAAACATGTATTGGTTAAAATCACGTACATTATGTACCACTTTAAAAATCTGTACAATATATATATACTTTATATAATAAATATATTAAAAAGAACAATAGTCTTCTGTCTGTTTTTATTTATTTATTTTTTCTTCATTCTGATAAGCGTCTTTATATCAGATTCGAAGGAGTTTAAAGATATACCATTACTTGCAGACCCCTCTGAGTCAACATTGGATGTATTGCCGTAGTTATCTTAGATATTACAACTTTAATATATGTTTATATCATTGTTTCGTTATTTATCTCTGTTATTTTAATAATACTAGTATGAATGAAAAAATGCTACCTAAACACACACACACATATATATATGCATATATACATATATGCGTGTTTGTGTTAGAATTTAGACAGGCGATACAAATAAAAAGTCGAAATACAAATAATTTGAATAATGATAAAATCAAAGCTCAACCCAAAAACTCTGACCGGCAATAAATATGAGAATAGAAGTCCGAATGATTTGAATAATGATAGTAATCAAAAGTCATCTCATAAATTCATCCGAGCAATAAAGATGCGAAGAGAAGATTGAATAATTTGAATAATGAGAATAGTCAAAACTCATTTAATAAATCCAGATATTTAGAATAAATTTACCCGGTACATAGCCTAATGTTTCATTCCATCTATTTTTTTAAAAGAACATCTGGATGCGTTCTGTTTGAGAAAATTGAGGGGAAAAAAAGCGACAATGGCTCCTTTATGGATCGGTTGGTTGCCATCTGGACAATTAACAACCCATGAAAATAGAACCAATAAAACTTGGTTCCTCAGACATTTCATCAATTTATTTTACTTCAAATTGTTTGGATAACCGCCATATTGCACAAGAAGAAAAAAAAATGCTGGCTGTCATAAAAGTGCCGCTTCAGCAACAGTTCATGGTCTTGAAAAACAAACACTGGGGTTATTGGAACGAATGGGAAACCTTGAAAAGAACAAGAAGATAACCCAACAATCTACAGGGTGTCCATAAAGTCTGGACACATAGGATAGTTGAATATTTTTGGTATATAATTAAAATTAAGTTTTATTTTCACTATTTATTTTATTCAAATAATATCTTCAATATGAGCACCATCATTTGCAATGCAAATGTCAATGCGTTTCACAACATTTGGATGAACTCGATGCAATAAATCTGCATTGCCATCAATTTTTATACATTCACTCTTTATTCGTTCAGTCAATTGTATTGAATCTATGATTTTTATTAAATACACTTTCTCCTTTATTTAGCATACCCAAGAAAAAAAAACAAATGTATTAATCATTTTGAATACTATTTCGAAAAATATTCAACTTTACTGTGTCCAGACTTTACGGACACCCTGTAGTATTGATTTTATCAGCGGACTTTTGTCCTTATCTTTCTAGGTGTTATTAGACTATGTTTCAGCCAACTTATCCTCGGTTAGAAACTCTGAGTCTTGTAACTGCATCCCCAGTAAACATTGCCTTCCATAGTTGTTGTCTATCGCACCAGGTTTTTTACCAACTAAATCTCTGGTCTGCTTGGGGAGGAACTGAAACCGCTATCTTCTGGCAATGCTCACCTTCGGGGTCTGTGGCGCAGCGGATAGAGGCGTTCCTTCTCTACGGTTCCAGGTGAGCTTTGGCAGAAGATAGCTGTTTCGATTCCTACTGTTGGTGTAATAAAGTTTATTATGATTATGATAATCATGATTACAATGCTGCTGCTGCTGGTCTGCTTGGGTAGGAATCGAAACCGCTATCTTCAGTCAATGCTCACTAGGTAGAAGATAGCGGTTTGGATTCCTACCAAAAAGGCCAGAGTTTTATCCGACGTCATGGTCATAAGTTGACCGAAACGTCGTATAATAAAACCTATAAAGATGAGGACAACGGTCCGCTAATAAAATCAATACTCAAGTATGAGTTTGAGTTTATTTGTGTTTTACGGCATATCAACCATTTTATGTTTATGTCATTTAATGCTGAGAACAATCATTTTTGGTAAACGTTAGTTTTTTTGTACACACTAGGTTTTTTGAATAACACAATATGCGCTATTTAACCCATAGCTGGAGGACTCAAGTATGAAGCCTCGTCTCAATTAATTTCAATAAATAGAACCCAACAAGTTAAAGACTTAAAAATTTGACGTTCTTTTTAGTAATATTTCCGTTGCTATATTTTGTGGTACAGGGCACCTCCGTTACATAATAATTACATTGTTCAATAGAATAATTCTTATGTATGAATGTTAGGGTTTGAATTTTACATAAAGATGGTCATTCTCTTCATCATTCCTGACGATACCATTTGCAGCCATTCTTCTTTTTAATTCAACGCCATTTGTTTGATTTCGTTTTGTTGTTTTCACCATTAATTTCCCTTAGCTTCCTTCTGTTTCTTTCATGTCACCACTGCCATTCTTCTAGATTCTCGTCTGTCCGAATAGACGGGAAGAAGCAGTTTATATTGACATGCTTCTAATGGACGGGGTGGAGAAGTCGATTTGCCCTAGTGGATACGCAGTCGGACTTTGGAATCGTAATACGCGAGTTCGGATCCCAGTCGTTCAATTTGCGTTCATATCCGACTAATACCCCTGAAAAAGGTATGAATCCCCAGGTTCCCTCCGGCTATGGGTTAAATAGCGCAAATTATGTTATTCTAAAAACTAAGTGTGGTCAAAAAAATCCTAACATTTATCAAAAATGAATGTTCTCGGCATTAAATGACAAAAAAGGTTGATATGCCGTAAAACTCAAATTCAAACTCTAATGGGCGGGATGGCCGAATCGATTGCATAGGGGTGGTGGAAAATAATTGTTAGTTAAAAAGGTGTGGACATAATAAAGAAGAAAAGAAGATTGTATGGTTATTGGGGTATCAATATAACCGCAGTTTATCAAAATAATTTTCAACAAATTACGGTATTTGTCTAAGAAGAAAAATGGAATTACAATGAAGCACAGATCGAAATGAGTGCAAAAGAAGCACCAATCCAACCCCAGAGCAAAACTGGACAATACAGCTAATTAATTATTATATACTACATAATAACCAGCGCGGTGATGATATTCTTTTAGCAAAGAAAATTCTTGTCGTAACTTGACACTCCTGCGATTTTACCATTTGCCAAGAGTCAAGTTACGACAATAATATTCTTTAATAAAAGAATATTGTCACAGCCCTAATAATAACATGATATTGTTGTTGATTTTATTTTTGTAGATTTTACGGATTCCTGTGTTTTTCTAAATAGATTCGGAGACCTAATGCCACACAATCATACCGATACCCCAAAGCCTTACTATTTATAAAGGAGGGTACAAAAGACAGCTCGCAGATAAAAATGTTAAATGATTGGACCATGTAATGGCAATACGTAGGTTCAAATC
>JAYKTE010436548.1:0-10376 GCA_036873565.1 Xipholeptos notoides
TTTTTTTTTCAATGAAACAAGCAACTTTCTCTAACTATCTTTATTTATTTTATTTTATTATTTATATATTTATTTATCTATTTTTTACATTCTTGCAGCTTGAATTTATCTCTTTCATTCTTTATTTCATTCAAAATTTTTATGCAGAATTTTTTTTAATTCAATAGAACCATATAGTACGTTTCATGCAAAAACTTCAGCTTTTTTTTTCAATTCAAAGTCAAAATCAATGCTACAATGTAGCATTGCTACATTCAGCGATAATTTCAAAACAAAACAATAATTTTTCTAACCTCATAAAATCTATTTGGCCAAGTGCGGGGGGAGGGATAGAGAGAAGGAAACAAGAGCTACAGGAGGGCAAAGGGGGAGCAAGGTAAATTCTCATGAATAGCTCATTTTCACTAAATTTGACCTCTTATTGCGCGTAAATCCCCTAGATTTTACTAATAATTTTTCTCATTCCTTTTATCGGAATGCATGGTAACTCTTATAAAATTAGGTGCAATTCGATGATAGGATGTAATGGTTATTGATGAGCTTCAGTTACAAGACTTTAAAAAGGCAAAAGATTACCCGGAGGCATGATCCTCGCAGGCATAACTATATAAAAATGTTCAAATCATCTAACAACTCTTACCAGAATCAATGAATGAAATCTAAAGGTGAGTCTGCTATAAGGTTAATACTATTAAAGACCGGCTAAGAATATTATACACTACAATATTAAAAGCCTACATGAAAATTATGCATTTATTGAAGAGTTTTACCTGTTTAGACGCAATTCTTGTTGAGATTTAGTTGAGTTAGTTAATAGTAATATTGGTCGAAACAAGATTTTCAAGCAGTGATCCTACAGAAAGCGCCTGAAACATACATGTTTGAGAATTTTCAAATAAATAATGAAATGAGAGACAGAAATGATAGATCTATAATTTTAGTTTAGTTCTAACGGCATATACACTTTTTGGGTCACCTTTTACCATTTTAACGGCATATAAAAATATTGGTTGTTTTTTAACATTTCTAACTGCATAGGAATTTTTGCACTTTTTTACCATTTCTAACGGGATATAACATTTTTTTCAATTATATTTTACTATTTTAATGGCATGTAAGCATTTTGGTCATTTTTGACAATTTTAAAGTCAATTCTTTACAGCATATAAACTTTTGGTCGTTTTTGACCATTTTTAAATTTTCTATTCATTTTTCAATGGTCGCTAGCTTTTTTCAAGATAGTCAGTTAATCAGTCAGTGGACTCTTTCCCTTATTCTTTCAGTTATCCCCCCTTTCTCTTATTTCCACCCGTCTTCTCTTTCTTTTGTTCCATCTCTTTTTTTCTTCTTTTTCTATGTTTTGATTGACCTACGCTTTAGGCAATCATTTATATCCATTGTTTTTCATTCACATTTTAACTATCTACTCTTTTGAACAGAAACAAAAGAGAAAACTGCATGGAAAGAATTCTAAACAATACATATTTAAGAACACTCCCATACACATGAAGTACAAATGCGTAAATTTTCTGGAAAAACTGCCCAGCCGTTTCGAAGTCCTTTTCTGAGATTCAAGATGTCCAGCTGATATAGCAAAAACCATGTTAATTTTTAGCTACCAACTGCTATTTACACTACTTCAGTGGTCCCGTTGGGATAGCTAAAGACAGTTTACCTTAGGAACCAAAGGTTTTTTTTGGTATAACCGAAATAGATTTGAATATCAGTGATCCCAATGTCCAACAGTAATATAGGTAAACGATCACATTAAATCTAAAACATGCAGATATGCTTTTTTTCTATTAGGGACTCTATCGTGGACAAAGGAATGGGAAGAACAGAAATAAAGTAGACACGCCATCTGTTCCCATCAATTAGAAATATATAGTTTAGTATTTGGTGACAAAATGCAAACACTTATTGCTATGCTAAAACTAAGTTCTATTACACTTGATTTTTTCCTACCGCATCTGCCGTCGACTGTATTAAGTGTTGTTTGCGTTTAATTAAGGAAGCTCTAGCGATTAAAGAAAGTCGATACATTGACTGTAGACAGATGTGTTTGGGAAATCAAAGAAAGTCGTTTAGGATTCTAATTCGATTTATTATCTAGCTTTTATGTCCTTGATTTTTCTAAGTGTATAAATGAACAACAACAACAAAAAATAACTGTTGATTTTATACTAATCACTAATCTATTCCTGTCTCTGATAGATTTATTTATTTTATGGCAGGTCGGCCTTTGTGGTCATTTTAATGCCGAGAACGATCATCTTTAACATTTTTCTTTCTTTTGTATCAGTTATTTTCTAAGTGTGTAAATTAAAAATAATTGTTGATTTTATATTTATTGCTCGTCTATTTATGTCTCTGGTAGATTTATTTATTTTACGGCATATCAATCATTTTCGGTTATTTCAATGCTGGAAATGCTCATCTTTATAATTTTTCTTGCTTTTTCTATCCTTTATTTTTCTGTATAAATGATAAAAAGAATGTATCACTAGTCTATACCTGCTTTTGATAGATTTCATTGATTTCTTTTACGACATATTGATCATCTTTCTCAAAGATTTCTTGTTTTCTATTTTTTTAAATTTTTTGATATATCTTTTGAATTACAGAACCTGGAAAGCTACAGTTAAATATTCTAATTGAATTTCATTGAGTGGGTAATGTGCATGTATTCAATTCTGACACTATTGTACTGTGTAATCTATAGTTTGAGGAAATAGGGGTATTAATATATTTCCTAAATGTATTAGAGCACATAAACATGCCGGGTATTGTAAGCAAGAAATAAACTGGTCGGTGCCTCTGACTAACCAAGAATTGATATAAATATAATATCTACCTATTGATTAAACAGCGTATCTAGGGTTTTTTGCAGGTCCTTATAGACTCAGTCTTTGAATGATTACCTGATTCGGTCATTTCGATTAGTGCCAACCGTGGCCCGGGCTATGAAAATCTCATATTTGCATTAACCTGGCGTTTTCATGGGGTTTCCCATTCTTTTCACACTTGCTCCGTTTTTAACGGGAGTTTTTATCAAAATTAGACCAAACTTCAAATCTACGTTTCTGATGTGACCCTTTTGTACATGAGATCAATTGGTTAAAAGAAATAGCGTTGTGAACCCCGTTTTTTAGCGTTTGTTTTTACCCCATTTTTTACATATATGGTATTACTGATGCTATTAATATAAGGAATCCATGTTTCAAATATCAAGCTTGTAACGAACTAGATTATGTTGCTTTTTCATGAAAAACTTGAATATATACTCGTGCAACACGGCTGTTAGTTATATGTTTTTATAGAAGGTGTTAGGCATACGGGAAATAAGGATATTATTAGTTAAATTTGGAAGGCGTAGGACTGATGGACAGGCAATTTTCTTTACTATAGAAGTATTTAGATACATGTATAGTAATGATCGTAAAAGGTAAGTTTCGAAGGCTTCAGACTGATGATAGTGATCCATTTTGTTTTTATAATAAGGATTACATTTGCATGGCTTTGGACAGGCAGACAGCCACTCTTTATTTTATTAGATTCAATATTGTACCAACTTTCTTGTACATTTAATCAGGGATCAATTGTAAAAGGCGAAATTCAATAACAGATCAGATGTTATACTTTTTAATGTTTATCTGTGTATCTATACAATAAAAAACACTGAATTAGAGAACATATTTGTACGTTGCAACTATCCACACATTGTGACATTGGAGAATGTGCTTTCAATAATCGTTTAGTCACCAGATGCCTTTAGCTTTATGATATGTGCGTCACCAGTAAAACACTTTAGAAACATTGATATTCACTTGACAGGTATACTTGTACAGAAACCTCACACCTGAAAACATTATATAGCTGGAGATTGGTAGATAAATCAATAGAAAGAAACACAGACGAAGGAAATGTTTCTCTAACTCATCAAACGAAAATCTATTTGAAAAAAAAGTTAAGATCAATCAGTTTTAAAGAATAAATACCAACGCCTTAAAAAATATATGTACCTGCTGTTACCAAGGTCTGTTACATTAACCCGAAAAGCTGAAATAGGTTTTACTCAGCTAGTGATAGACAATGTGTAGGTTTTTTGAGCAGGAAGACCTCTCCTCACCTGTTCCTGTTTAGATCAGCATTGTACAGTATCTGACATTCCTAAGTGGTCACCCACCTTAGTACTGAACTGGTTGCTTAACATCTCTGATCTATTTGGAACCAGTGTCTCCATTGTGACTTGAGCGTGCTGGTGAACATGTGGAATGTTCTATCTGGATATGTGGTACCTCCCCAAAGAGTAGTGGTTTATAATTCCAGATTTAATAATTTCACTGTAAGTAATGTAAATAAATTGGGTTCGACAAGGTATTGAGCGGAAGCACTAAGCAAAATCCAAGGATGACAGAAAAAAAAATTAGAACTGGTTCCTATAAACTGAAAATCTTTATTATGGCCCAATTTTCAACGGTAAATACTTTTAAATGTTCTCATGGAAGATCAATGAGTGGTTAAATTACGTTTGTTCAATTCTGACTCTACGAATTGGACAAAATCTTTTAAAAAGAATACCTATCAAAGATACTCAACATTCAAATGAAACATCAGTCTACAACACACCTACAATCTACTCATAACTATTCAAAAGAAAGCTCATTTAATATACGCAACATTCAAAGTACTCCTCAATGTAAAACATATACATTATCTAGTCACAAGTCAAAAATCGGAAACACCCATTCAACATACTCAACATTTAAAGTACCCCTCTGTGTACATCATATATATTATCTAATCACAACTCCTAAAAAATGAAGGATCAATGCAACATACTTAACATTCAAAGTTCCTCTTTCTGTAAAACACATATACTACCTACTCATAACTTTTAGAAAAAGACGACCCATCTAATGTAGTAAACATTATAATACCTATTAGTGTATTATTCTGTAAGATAAAAAGAAAAAAAAAGTTTTAAGAATAAATATAGATACATTACATTGTTGCCCATATTTTTACAATAATGTAAACTAAAATAATATCATTGCAAATTTATCTGGAACATTGCAATTTTCCCCATCCATTTAGAAGTTCTTTCGCAAATACACATTATTTGATTACCAACATTTCACCTTTTTGATTCATCTGTCTATAGTACTTTGTTTCTAATCACCGAAAGTCCATTCCTTGTGCTGTTCTGAATAGTCTGATCGTTTTAATTTATTCTTTTATCTAATATTAGTTTCTTAACTGCTACACAGATTTTAAGCCCAGCAGAATGAAGTTAACTTTTAACAATAGTAACAGATACTGGTAGGTAATGTATCTAACTGCGCACTAGTTATGTAATATCAGTTGCGTTTATCGATTGTTTTAGGTAAAGTATGATGAACACAATAGATATATTTATCATTAGCTAACAAACTTAATTGTATACCAAAATATCTACAGAATTGGAATAGAATTGCTACCACAAGAGTAGCAGAAACTCACTATGAAGGAAGCGGACAACATAATATTAAAAGTAACAGCTTACCTTGTAGGATTGTATGTAGTCATGTTTTAATCAATTTATTTGTAGAATTTTAAATGATTTTCGAACTTTTTTTTATATTTCAGCCTTCAGATAATATCGGGTTATTAGAAAAGAATCCGCATAAATCAAGTTCAAAACGCCTTATTAAACTTTAAAATGGAACAGTCATCTCCGAAATAGATTAACTTCAAAATGGTAGAATCAATTTTAAAATGGATTAATCAACTTCAAATCGAAAATCAACTGCAAAATAAGAAATAATCAATCAATTCAAAATGGAACAATCAACTTCAAAGTTAATCCACTTTTAACTTGATTATTTCACATTTTGAAATTGTTTTCCAACTTAATGTTGTTCAACCCAGTTTGAAGTTGATTAATCTATTTTGAACTTGATTAATCCATTATGAAGTAATTAATTATTTTACTTGAAATTAAGTCTATTTTGAAGTTGATCATTTACATTTTGAAGTTGAAATGGACAGAAGTCGAATGATGTGATCTAGATATTTGTTGTTCTTATTTTACAATATTAAACGCGGTCGTTGTAAAATATATACCCATTGTAAACATTCCCATTCCATTTTTCCCTTAAAACCTTCCCATTCCGTGTTTTCCTTAAAATTGTTTCGCTGACTGGAAATCACTACAGCAGACCCAAGTGACACTGAATAAAATATGTTTTATCGATATCCTAACATTTAAAATAACATAATGAAGCCTTATCACATAAATTGCATGGGCGTTGTATTTACGTTATGTTACAGGAATAATACCAACTAGAAATGGATGGGGCATCACATGAGTGGAGAAAGAGAAGTGTTCTGTGATTGTAAAATAGCATGATGCAAATAGCCAACATTTTCTACAACTATAATAAGTTAATTGAAAAGTAGTGAGACAACAACTATAAAAAAAGATGAGAACAACAGTAGGAAAATAAATTGATACATGAACGAAACAAAATCAATTGACACACTATGAATTATATCTATGTAGAATTAGGTCCTGGAGAACAAAAGATCGCAACACTGATTACAAAAGCCCAGAGTTAAATGAAGCCTCGTGCCTAACTTGACTTGACCAAGTAAATATAATATATATGTATCTATATTCATAATGCCCATATATGTCTTGGGACATATGTAGTAAGTGATTCGTAAACTCAGTATCGCTAAATATAAAGACTGTGAAAGAAATAAGCATTTGATCTTTATAGATTTTCCAAAATATCTCAGACACAAACATTTTCAGCAATTCTATGCAACTTTAATCTTTATTCATAGCTTTAGCAATTCGGAACGAAATGGATCCTGTAAATGAGATTTAAGGCTTAAAATAATTTGCGATCATATTAGCAGTTATTCGTGAGAAGACTTTCCCTTGTCTTTATATCTATAAAAGTGAAATTTTGGATGTGTGTCCATACAGGCTATCGGTCTATACCCAACTCCTCAGCAATTTCTGGTTTACATATGAGTATTTAAACATTGAACTAGCTTTTAATCGGAAACCACTGGTTAGTGGTCAATATTTTTTTTTAAACTTTGCTTTAGAATTGTTTTCTTCAAGTAGGACTACCTTATGATAAAATATTTTTTCTAAAATATCAATTTTAAGAATAAAAACTGTTTCTTTGTTTTTATAACTGTTTTAAAAACGAAATCTAAAAGGAATGGAATATTTTTTATTAATGATAAAGTATTCATATTTGTATAAGTGAAAATGTGTTGTGTACGTGTATGTTTGTTTGTGTGTGTGTGTGCGCTCGCATGTATGTGTATACAAGCATTCAAAATCTATGGAACTCCTCAGCTAAGTCCCTCATGCCGGGGCAAAGCTGCACAGTAGTTCTAGTAGATAAAAACGTGACAGTGCGTGTGTGTGTGTTCACAACCAGTATTTAACTTACTACCCTGCCAATTTTCGGTCTTCAGATTATAATTTTCATATATAAGATGGTCAGACCTGGAGGAACTTTTTATTTGGTTTTCAGTTTAGAATTTAGCTGCTAAGTTGAAAGACTGAACCGCTGTGGTCTCTACCACACTATTCGGCCAATGTGGAGGTTAAATACTTGAAATTTCATACCTGGGTTATATGGAACTGGGAAAACTTTTAGATGGAAAATAGCTGTCAAGGGGTCAAAATTGCAATTAAAAAAAACACAAATCAAAATGAACACAAAAGTGTAGCATCAAAATATTCAGGCCACTGGAATTTGTGTATCTCCAATACCGCTTTCTTGTATAATAGTCTTCCTTAATTACCTTAGTTGCAAGACAACGTCACCCGGGTAAAGCTGGGTAATATTTCTGGCATAGAAATAAACTCAGCAATAGAGACACATTAACATCGTAGCTACATTCATCTGTAGAGCCATTAACACAAACATAATCAGTACAAACATACAGTGTGGTATTATTTCTGGTATTCAGGATAAAGGTATTTTCGCCTAAATATCAAAGATTACATTTATTCTCAAGTACTGCAGCAATGAACCATTGGAAAGCGAGAAATGTTATCTTACATCTGATTCCACGAATATTTTAAGCCTTTTCGATTTTCCCTTATTCTAAGTCTAACGGACTTTATGTGGTCTTAATATTAACATCTAAGAGGAGTAATACTCTAGTTTGGGCCTGCAAAGTAATACTCACAATTTGGTCTATTTTTATTTTTATTTTATAATTTGCCGTTATAGGCCCAAGTGCACATGACTAACACATCATAATACAGGATGCTACACGGAAATTTGATCGGACAGTATACAAAAAATCGAACGATCCGGCCGGCCATGTACGTTAAGCGAGCCACGTGTGAAACACTACCGTTTCAATATACAGGATGCTACACGGACGGTTGGTCAGAAAGTATTAAGCATTTTTTAAATAATTTCTAACCTAAGATAATTTTTATCATTTGAGAAAATAGCTTTATATCCACAGATACCGATTTGCCTCTAAAGAAAATAAAAACAAGCATAAAACAGTGATAATGTGATATGGTAACAGCTTGCCGGGTCGAATTATGGATTTTTAGTGAGCATGCGTCTTTTCTTATATATTTATCCCTTCTCGGTGAGGTCAAAGGTCAACCGGTATAACTTTAGCTTTCCACGTGCTGGAGGTTTAATAATGAAGGCAATTGTTTTTGACATCATTTTTTTCCCTCGGAGGTTACATAAATTTTCTTTATATTTCCAGATAGAAATGATCCATTTTATCCCCACAGTCCATACATTAGTCATTAGGGCAACAAACGTCAGGCAGTGGTAAAAGCTTGGACTCTGTAATGGGTTCAAATCCCAGTCAAAACCATTTCATTCACTTTCATCTGTCTCTGGTAGATGAGGCTCTTTGACATGGGAGAGTAATTCATCTAGTTGTAAGGATATAATTGATTAAAACATATGGGTGGATGAGAGCCATCAACTAAATGAGAGTAACTCCTCTGAGTGTATGGAAACATCTATTACAAAAGTCCAGGCATATAAAGCACACGTAAAACTAGTCTTTTGTCTAATTTTGGTTTGTGCTCGACCAAGAAGATATGTCCTGCATTAGTCTTTATCAGGCCATTTTATCAAACTCTAAAGCATAACTATTTTTCAGCTTTTAACGAAGAAAATAGTTTCTGCACAACAAACAAACGCCAATAATAACGGCAGTAAGATATGTCTGTAACAATTGAAAGTTGTTTCGAGAATAGCAACAAACAAGGTAGACTGGAATAGTTGTAATAACTGAAGTCAAAGAGTGTGGTGGAAGCATAGGAAATTTATCCAAGAGTACTTTACTCTCAACTTTATGTAAGTAAAATATATTACAGTGGTGTGTTGCACATTACTTCCACTGTGCATTGCTGCCAGTCGTGGCGTTGAATCAAAACTCTCATGGCGTTGATAGAAAAACTCGTTAGCTCTCGGACGGTCTGGCAAAGCCGGTGGCATTCGATCTCTATTCGGGAAGTCAAAAACTTGGTCTTTTTGACATAAACGAGAACCTCTGACAAAATGCCACAGTTGACTCTGATTGGCTGAAATTCGGTGGCAAATATATCACTCCGCTATACGTCCACCTATTTTGTCAGATGCACAAGAATTTATTCATGGATCGACATGTTTGACCTCAGCCATACGTGACCAGGGTTCTTTTAATTATAATTTAGCCCCGGGGTTCTTTTTTCTCGGGATTAAACTCCTCATTGCACTAGAAGACGAGGTTCAAGAACATTAAACTGGAAAACTTTAATCAATTCAGTGAATTAAAAATACAGCTGCTGTTCATAGTTTAGTTCTAAAGAATTCCTTTGATTTTCTGTAATTTCAATTCTCTTTTTACCATTTTCTAAATCTTAAAAATATTATTATTAAAAAAAGTAATCCCTCCTAATATTGTTATATAATAGTGTTATAAATACGAAGTATGTTTCAAAATAAATGCTACCTACATTTTTCTAACATACAAGGAGCGTTCCAAAAGTAATGCCATATATATATATATATACGAGTGCCTTTACAAAAGTAATATCTCGTATTGTTTTATATACGAATGTCAATAAAAAATTAATTACTTATATTGTTTTATATACGTAGTTCATTAAAAAAATAATATTTCCTCGAGTTTAATATACTAGGGTCGGTCTAAAAGAAATGATACTTAATTTTGTATACCACGTGCATTGAGAAAATTCATGTTTAAGAGACAGTCACAGAGCAACAATGTCATTGACGAACAATTTCCCAAATATATGAAGAAAATTTAATGCTAAACCGATTATCACAAAACAAAAATATCCTCGACATAGAGCCACCCACTTTCGTTAAGAC
>JAYKTE010436659.1:0-10375 GCA_036873565.1 Xipholeptos notoides
TTTTACCTTCTACTTTCTACACATGCTCTATCTTCCGATATCGAGCACTCTTGCTGTGAATCCGAGCAACGATCTTCTAACGGTTGATCAACGTCTTCATCACTATATATATATACGTATCAACAATAAAAACAACAACTACAGCAGCAGTACGGTCAAGTTAATTTGGAGACCGATTAGCGTCAGATCACCGAAGTTGAAAGATATAATCTTTGCGGTCTCTACCGAATTACTTCGCCAATTTTGGATCTAAACACTTTAAATTTGTTACATTAGTTGTTTTAGATCTGGGAAACATATTCGAATTAGTTTTAAGTCGGAAAAATTAACTGATATGGGGTTAACATTTGTAATTACAAAAAACAAAAATCAAAATGAATACAAAAGTGAGCATCGAATTATTCAGGCCACCGAAATTTGCATATACAGTACTTCTTTCCTATATAATATATATTCAGACCACTGCAATTTCCATATGTACAGTGCTACTAATAGTGCTATATAATAGGCTTCCATAACTACCTTAGTTGCAAGTCACCGGTGTCCGGGCAAAGCCGGGCAATACTTCTAGCAATAAAATCATTCAAAAGAATCCCTACTAGAGTAAAAACAATGTCCCCTTTCTGTAGCAGACATAAAAGCGCTGGATATATCTACTTGGTCGAGCACCAACCCAAGGCCAGTTTTATGTGCCCATTATAGCTCTGGACATTTTGTAATCAGTGTTGCCCTTCAAGTAGATGATATATCTACTTGGTCGAGCACCAAGCCAAGTTAGGCACAAGGCCAGTTTTATGTGCCCATTATATCCCTGGTCTTTTTTGTAATCAGTGTTGCCCTTCAACTAGATGAGTTACACTCATTGAGTTGACGGATGTCATTTAACTGGAGTTTTTTGGAATCAGTGTTATCCTTACACCGAAATGAGTTTCTCTCCAGAGTTAACGAGCCTCATTTGCTTGAGACAGCTGAAAGTGAATGTAATGGTTTTGATTGGGATTTGAACTCGTGTAATACGATTCCAGAATCCCAGCTTTTAAAACCGATCAACCCTCGCTGCCTATATTAGCTTGAAAGAAGTTACTATGGTATAAGTAGAGTCACCACTTAGATAAGCTGTGGTGAGTGAATGTTTAAATGCTTGGACTTTAGTCGAGCACAAACCCAAGTTAGGCACAAGGCCAGTTTTATGTGATCATTATATCCCTGAGGTTTGTAATCAGTGTTGGTCTTCAACTAGATGAGTTACTCTCATTGAGTTGACGGGTCTTATCCACCCAGGTTTTTTAGATCAGTGTTATCCCTTACCTAGATTAGTTGCTCTCCAAAGTTAACGAGTCTCATCTTCCCGAGACAGCTGGAAGTGAATGCAATGGTTTTGACTGGGATTTAGTCCGAGCGGATACTAGGAATGAAACTATTTAGAGCAAGTATTTTAAATGGAGACCTTAATAAATATAATCGCCGATTTGCCTACATTGTTGTCGGCTTCTCTTTAAAAACGAAATAATCTTCAGTCTTTATTTCTTTCTTTTATGTTTAATATAAAACAGGCGATGTTTAAGGCAATCAGAAGGCAATTATTCGTCATTGGCAAAGGGGAGGAATGTTATAAGAAAATGATAATATTGGATAATGATAAGAAGTGACGTGATATTGGTGACCTAGCATTTTTGGCTTTTTCTATTTCATTTGGTTTTTGTTCTTTCATCAAACACACGCACACACACATTCACACACACATATACACACACATACACACACATTCACACACAAACACACACACAAACATACACACACATACACACACACACACAAACACGCACACACACATAAACACGCGCACACACAAGTACGCACATATTATGTACATGTTTGTCTAAATAAGTATAGTTCTATATGCGCTCCTACACACATACATACACACATATATATAATTACATACAGATTTATTTCTACACACATGCACACACACGCATATCTTATGTAAATGTTTGTCGAAATAGGATATGTAAGTGCTCTAACACACACACACACACAAACATATATATATATATAATTAGATATATATTTATTTTTACACACATGCACGCAAACACGTACACACAGACGCATACAGGCACATGTTATGTACATATTTGTCTAAATAGATATGGCTCTATATGTTCTGTTACACATACACACACACATATATAACGATATATAGATTTATTTTTACACACTTATGTGGTGTGTGTGTGTGTGTGTGTGTGTGTGTGTGCGTGTGTGTGTGTGTGTAAATATGCCAGTTGTTAGAGCATTTGTCTCGCAAGACTCGAATCCCACTTGGAGTTTGGAATGACAACAACATTGCGTTACTTTGATGAGTCCCAATAAGATTCTGCAAATCTTTGTTTAATCATAGCATTCTAAATTGATTTAATTACTATTATATATATAACCGCAGTCAAAAACATTACATTCACTTTCAGTTGCACCGGGAAGATGAGCAACTCATCTGGGGAAATCACTGATTTTAAAATAATCCAGGTAGATGTTTGTTTGTGTTTTACGGCATATCAACCATTTTAGGTCATTTAATGCCGAGAACAATCATTTTTGGTAAACGTTAGTACACACAGTTTTTTTTAATAACACAATATGCACTATTTGACCCATAGCTGGAGGGAATGTGGTGATTCATACTTTTTCCCAACCCTATTAGTCGGAATATGAACGCAAACGGAACAACTGGAATACTACGTTTCCGAGGTCTGACTGCTTACCGATTGGCCCAAATCGACTTCCCCCCGGGTAGATGAGTCCTTCAACTAAATTAGAGTAACTCATCTAGCTGCTGGACAGACAGCACTGATAGCAAAACGTCGGGAATCGAAAGAGCCATAAAACTCGCATTAATGAAATTTGGTCAAGCATTTTCAAGGTCTCGGATGCATGCCTGCTGTCATTAGCATGCGGTTAAGCAAAGCCCTTCCTCCGAGATGGGAACCCTTAACGACTATTGTACAAAGGCCGTGTCTGTAACGAGTTAAACAAAAAAAATAAATGCTAAAATTTCAAAATAGTCAAGTAATGACAAGAATATTCTTTAATAAAAACATATTGTTACAATCCTAGTAATAACTACAGAATTAAAAGAAATGGTAAAATCTTGAAATAGTCATCTAACGACAATAATGTTGTTTAATAAAAGTATATTGTTACAGCCCAAATTATAAATTAAACTTACTGATAAGCTGATGATAAGGCCTGTGTATTTAAGATCTATGCAAAACTAATCACGTATATTATACTTAGGTTAAACAATGCGTTGTTATAAAAGCAAGTGTGCGTGATGACGCGGGTTTTTAATGCGATTTGTTGGACGCACGCGTACAAAACAATAGTATTCCCACCATGAATACAATTCCCGCGTTTTTCCCCGCGGGAAACAAAACCCGCCAAAATTGACAAGAAGAGATAAAAAAAAATGTGCTAAACAATCGGACAGGTGTTTTTTTTTAGTTAATGACAGCTTTTGACACTAAGTTGCACAGATGAGATCCCTTCTGAGGTCAGCAACCTTTCCTTTCTGGTGTCAGCTAACCTCTTACGTTCACAACGTCTTTTTTGCCTTTGTCGATTTGTTTTGTTTTTTCCTACTGAAATATTTTTTATTCTAATTGTATTTTTTCCCATTAGGCCAGTGCTTAAGCGATCTGTTTCTGGATTCGTAGTACGCGTGTTCGAATCCTGGTTATTCAGTCTTATTCCCTTTTGAACTAATATCCTTGGGAAAGGGTTTCCCTTCAGCTATGGATTAAAAGTGACATCCTTTAACTGGGATATAAAGGGTGTTTGAATAACTTGTACAGAAGTTAGTAGTAAATAAAACAGTGAGATTGGCAAAAATTTATTGGTTTCTCTATTTTAAAGTGGTATATGATTCATGACAATTATGTTTTAAAAATGATATGATCAGAGAAGTCTGAATAAGTTGAATAAAGAAAATAATTAAACCTCATCTCATAAATACAGACAATCGATATCGATTTTGAAGATAACAATGAAGATGAGAGTAGAAATCTGAATAACTTGAATAATAATAATGATAATAATAATGATAACAATCAAAACTCATCACATAAATCCGTGATGTGATGGCATCTGTCCGTCTCGAGAGACGATAAAAAGTGCCATCAAACCAGGTTGTCAGACAGCCTACATAGGAGGTTTTTTTTATAGTGGTGAAGGCTTGTGTACACTTCTTGGAACTGCTGATAACACACAGTCGGTGCAAGGTATGCCACGGTCTACATGAATAACAAACCTCAGGTTTTACTTCAGATTTTTTCTTCTCCTTACCAAAAACTAAAGATGCATATACCCAGTGATTTTAACCGCACCCCCAGACACACACCTGGGTATTTCCACGTCCCGATGCAAGATACATTACCTGGTATTCATAAATAGTCATCCATCTAAGTACTGACCAGGCTCAACGTTGCTTAACTTAGGTGATCTTACGGGAAACAGTGTCTCCAACGTGTATTGACCGTAAATTCAGGCAATTATTATCCATAACGGTCATCATACCGGGAATGTAAAGACAAAAACTAAAATAACAAAATGGAAAAAAAAACCAAACACCCAAGGAAGTAAAATTGATTGATGCAAATAATAAAAAAAGCGGCAATATAATTTTTTTCTTTTCTTTTTTGTTAAGGGGGTCTACGCAGAAAAAAAGGAGGGGGGGTCGGTTGATGGGCCCTTCTTTTTTTTTTCTCTAGAAAATCCAATTGGTCCCCGGAGAAAAGTGGAGGGTAAATATTGACAACTCTAAACCGACCCCGAGTGTGGGGTCAACGGTCCTGGGTCATGTCTTGAACTGACTTCTCGAATTGTTGCTATAACATTTCAGTTAATAATTAGAAGGAGGAGGAGGAATAGTTGCTTTTATTACAATTCATCATCGTCATCATCATCATCATCATCATCATTATCACCATCTTTAATATCATCATTATTATAATTATTAACAGCATTTGCATCATCACGAATGATGATGATGAGGAGGATGAAAATTATCATCGTCATGATCATCAATATCACTACACAACCAACACCACCATCATCATCATCATCATCATCATCATCATCATCATCATCATCATCATCATCATCATCATCATCATCATCATCATCAAATAAAGACGCTGCCGTTATGGTCACGATGATTGATGATTCTACCGTCGTCGTCGTCATCGTCGGCGTCATCATCATCAACGTAACCATCATCATGCTACTCATCATCAAATAAAACCACTGCTGTCATCATCATCATCATCATCATCATCATCAACATCAAATGAAGACACAACCGTCATCGTCGTCATCATCATCATCATCATCATCATCATCATCATCATCATCATCATCATCATCAAATAAAGATGGTGCCTTCATCATTATCATCATCATCATCATCATCATCATCATCATCATCATCATCATCATCATCATCATCATCAAATAAAGACACTGCCATAATCATCATCATCATGATCACCATCAACAACAACATCGTAGAATCTGTTCAGTGCAATGATTGGTGACCAGTTAGGAATGAAAGGTACCATACCAGTTGTACTAATCTAGAGAAGTTTGAACAGTTTTGTTTCTTTTAAGTATCGTATAATTTGGCGAGGTTTTGATTTTTTTGAATACTTCGCCTATATTTGTTGCTTTGAAATATTTTCTTCGCGTATTTTTGTAATTTTTGCATTCTATTAGTATGTGTTTTGCTGATATCCGCTGTTTGCACGAGTTGTAAAAGTAAAGACCTCATAGCTCAGTCGGCAGAGCATCGGATTACATCAACTTCTTGAATTTTGTTTGTTTGATTCTGCTCTATGTTTCTGTTATATAGTTGGTTTAGTTGTTATTCGTTTGTTGGTTATATGCTTTTTAATTTTGTTTGTTTAATCTAGAGGAGTTTGAACGGGGTATAGACGAAAGCTGGACGGCTTCTCTGTATTAATCATACAACTCTTACTCATTCAAAGAAAATAACTCGTGGGCCCCATTGCTCATATGAATATGCAAATTAAGCAGAACAGTCACACTTTTAGGAATAAGGTTTTCTTGTTTTATTTTAATTACTTTTTATTATCTTGTTTTAGAGGGTTCTTTTTCAATTTTATTAAAACCATAAAAAATTTAGAATAAAAAACAAACAAAAACAAAGCAAAAAAACAAAACAAAAAAAACAAACAAAGAAAACACAGAATGTGATTATTGAAAAATAATACCATAAATTCTACCCACGGGCCAAACTTGGTTGTTTTCTTAGAGTCAGGAAAAAAACACTTCTTCAGTTATAATTAGGTTTAATAGAATTTTATGTGTTGTAGCATTAATTGAATTGCTTGGAAAATCGGTTTCAGCTCTCGGGTTGTTTTTTTTTTCTTTTTTTAATTCGATATAAAATATTAGTTGGCTACTAAGTTCCTGTCGTTTTGTTTGAATCTATTACTGTTGGTTTTTATTTAAAGAGAAAAAGAGATAAATTAACTATTAAGTTGGCAACTAAATTCCTGCCGTTATATTTGAATCTATTATTGTTAGTTTTTTAGGAGATAAACAAGGACAGAAAGAGGATGTGAGGGAGAGAGTATGTGTGTGTGTGCTCGTGTGTGTGTATGTTTTTATGTGAGAGAGAGAGAGAGAGAGAGAAAGAAAGAGAGAGAGAGAGAAGAGAGTGAGAAAAAAAAGAAATGTGTGTGTGCTACAGTGTGTGTACACATGTGTCTTTCAGAAAAACGATAGAAAGAGAGAAAGAGGGGAAGCGAGAGAAGAGAGATGGAATGAGAGAAAGGGGGCTAAGAGAGGGAGATAAATCTAAGTACTGACCAGGCTCAACGTTGCTTAACTTCGGTAATCCGACAGGAAATGGTGTCTCTAACATGGCTTGATCAATATGATATGCATATTAGATAGATTGATAAATAGAGGGTTGTGTATGAATGTAGATATATAGATAGATAGACAGATAAATATCTAGTCAGATTGATAGATATATAAATGAATGAATTGACAGAGAGATAGATAGATTGATTGATAAATATGTATAAAGGTAGATAGATAGGTAGGTAGATAGGTAGATAGATGGATAGACAGATAGATAGATAGTCACATTGATAAATAGATAGATGAATAAATTGACAGACAGATAGATAGATAGATAGATAGATAGATAGATTGATTGATAAATATGTATAAAAGTAGATAGATTAACTGATAGATAGATAGATAGATAGATAAATGCATAGATAGATAGATAGATAGATAGATAGATAGATAGATAGATAGATAGGTAGGTAGATAGATAGATTACTATCCCAACAAATACACAATGTTCATTGTTTTTCATTAATGTCGTAATGGAAACATTATTGAACAAAATCCAACTTGTTTGTCTAGGTTTCGTTTAACTAATAATAACAATCAATGCAATAGAAAATATCCGATCGTACGAACAGCCGTCTGTATATAAATATTTAACGCTCTGTCTTACTGTTATTTTCTCTATATCAGATTTGTATTTGGTCAAAAATAATTTTTTACGACGCAAAGACCTACCCTAGCCAAGCAGTTAATAAATTATTTTTATTCCCCCATCGCACGAATGTTCGGTGGCACGATCCGGCCAGCACGGCATTATTCCTGTATACTGTTGACCCTGGGCCTGACATTAAACACTAACTAGTGTAATGGCGCCAAATTTATTTGTAGTCCCTGGATAAATGTAGGTTTATTCTTCAAGATAACCTTTGGTTTGACTTTGACTAGTAAAGACGGTGTTTGTTCGTTTGCTGGTTTTGTTTTACCGCATATCAACCATTTTTTAAAAGTCATTTAATGCCGAGAACAATGATTTTTTATAAACATTTTGCTTGTTTTTTGTTCCCACGTAGTTTTTTTTAAATAACACAATATGCACTTTTTAATCCATATCAACATTTTTAGGTCATTTCATGCCAGAAACAATAATTCTTTTTGCCCACACGGAGTTTTTGAATAACACTATTTTATACATATCTGGAGAGAATGTGGGGACTTTCCCAAGAGTATTAATCCAGTTATGAACACAAATAGAACCACTGGGATTCGAACTCGCATATTACTAAACCAGTGTCTTCAACATGATTTGGCCATCTTAGTACTGAATAGGCGCTGGGTTGCTTAACTTTGCTTATCTGACAGGAACAGGTGTCTCCATCTTGATATGACCCATCTTAGAACTGATAAGCTCTAATTTTCTGAACTTCAGTGATCTGATGGAAACCGGTGTCTCCAAACCGATTTGACCCATCCTAGTACTGAATAGGCTCCAGGTTGCTTAATTTCGGCGATTGAATGGGAACTGGTATATCCAACGTAATTTGACTAATCTTAGAACCGAACAGGTTTATTTAATTTCAGTGACTAGCAGGAACAGGTGTCTCCAATATGATTTGACCGTACAACTCTGATTCTTAAGTGGTCACCAGTCTTAGTACTGAATAGTCTCTACATTGCTTAACTTTGGTGATCTGACGTAAACCGGTGTCTCCAACGTGATTTGACCGTTTCTGTCTATGGAATTATTTTGGGACGAAATTTAACAAAGGGAAATAAAATAAGAATGAGGACAAGGGCTGAGTGTTGACTAACAATTCTGCTCTATTCTTCTTTCATTTTCTTTTTTTGGGGGGTTTTTGTTTTTATCCTTAAACAGATTTAGGAACATTTCATGTATAAAGAGCATTTTTTATTAAAAAAAAACACTAGCAGAACCTGTGGAAATTCCACAGTAATTGAATTATCAGAAAGTAAATTTAACATTCGTAAATTTAAACAGATCCTGAGATTTAGTTCAAAACTACAGATTAATTGCTTAAAATTCTTTTCTAGAGTTTTCATCATAATTAAACAAAACTCACTGCCTTGTTTCAACATGATTCTTTTTTTTTTAATTATATAATAAAATAGCCAATTTGAAACCGTGAACCGTTTTAAAATTTTTGGGAAACAAAATGGTTTTAATGATTTAAAAAAAATCAAAGAGTTACTTTAAAGGAAGGTTTTGATGCAAGCATGACACACAAAATAACACACACGCTATTATGTTAACAGATACATGCTGAATAAATTTTCTTTCATCTCAAATTTTTAATTCAAACTCGGAGCCTCTTTTCAGTCAACACAAAGAGAGAGAAAAAGAAAAGTTATTTTTTGTACGGGGATTTACTTAATAAAAGCTAGCAGAAAAATAAAACCGATACATTGAATAAAGGAGAGAAATACAAAACACATACGTGTGTATGCAATGGTTTCCCGCTGTGAAAATGAACACATTGTTTGAATTCGGTTACCTAACGGGAACAAGTGTCGCCAACGTGATTTTACTCATTATAGTACTGACAGGTTCTAAGTTGTTTAACCTTGGTGATCTACGGGAACAGGTGTCTCCAAAGTTGAGACACCTGTTCCCGTTATACCCATTATAGTTCTGAATAAGCTCTAAGTTGCTTAACTGCAGTGATCTGACAGAAAAAGTGTCTTCACCGTGACTCTTCTTAGTACTGAACGTTGCTTAACTTCAGTGATCTGACGGGAACCGGTGTCTCCAAAGGGATTTGGCCCATCTTAGTACAGACAGGCTCTCAGTTGTGATTTGACCCATCCTAGTTTTGAATAAGCTTAAAATCGGTGATTTGACGGGAACAGGTGTCTCCATCATGATACGACCCAGTTCTGATTAAGCTATAGGTTGCTTAACTTCAGTGATCTGACGGCAACAAGTCTCTCCAAGATAATATGAACCATCCTAGTTCTGAGTAAGCTATAGGTTCCTTAATTTCGGTGATCTGACGGCAACAAGTGTCTCCTACGTGACATGACCCATCCCAGTTCTGAGTAAGCTCTAGATTGCTTAACTTCGGTGATCTGACGGCAACTCGTGTCTTCAACATGACCGTGCTTGCTGCTGTTGCAGTTGCTGGTGGTGGTCCTTGGGGAGGGGTTTGTTGTTATTCAAGTCAACCCACATTCAATCACTCATTTCAGGTTATTCTAGAAAAGCAGCCATGCTGAACATTACGATTGATGTTGCTTAAACAAAAGATATTGTGATTTAATGTCAGGCCAAACCAATTGGGACGAAAAACTACAACTACAATCTTGAAACTCCTTAACGGACTCCATCTAATTCTCTCTTTCCCTCCAACCGTCTATCTCTCTTTATACAGACATGCAACTTTCTCTCTCTCTTTCTCCCTCTCTCTCTCTCTCACACACACACAAATATATATATATATATATATATATATATATATATAGGTTAGGTGTTTCT
>JAYKTE010436770.1:0-10375 GCA_036873565.1 Xipholeptos notoides
GACTAAATTTGATTTTTTTATAAATAGCCTGATGAATCCATCACTATAAATATATGTACTGATTCAGTCTATTTTTAATTAATATGCCACATAATATTAACAAAGTTCATGTAATTAAGGATGTGACTATTACTTTTTAAATGTACGGCAACAATCACGAACTTCAAAATTGAATTTCAATACCTCTGGGCTTTAAGGCCCTAGGCTTCAGCCCTGCCTAGCCTTTTGGTAAACCCAGAGGCTCCTGGACTTTGAGGCCCTAGGCTTCTGCCCTGCCTAGCCTATTGGTAAACCCAGAGGCCCCTGGACTTTGAGGCCCTAGGCTTCTGCCCTGCCTAGCCTATTTAATCAAGAAGCCTCTGGACTTTGAGGCCATAGGCTTCTGCCCTGCCTAGCCTATTGGTAAACCCGGCTCTGTCAGGAGATTACTCATTCTGCAGGATGGCAAGCAAAGCAAACCAAAGCAGAAACAACTTGATTTGGAAGATTACATTTATAGACAGGAATGAAGGCAATGAGCCAACCAGGAACCAGAATTACCATCATTTATATTAGTTAATATACTATGTTGGTCAAAATTTGAAAGATTACATTTATAGCCAGGGATGAGAGCAATGAGCCAATCAAAAACCAGAATTATCATCATGCAAATAATTTAATGTATTATGTTTGTCAAAATTTGAAAGATTACATTTATAGACAGGGATGAAGTCATGCTGTACTTATCTACGCTACTAATCTGGAGCCAGAATTGTCATCATGTAGATTATTCAATGTGTTTTGATTCATTTTAATTTCTAGTTATTCTCATTTGAAGGAAGTAACTCTGCTTTCATGATCTTAAGATTAAGATTGAAATTCTTCATGACTCGACTATTATTATTATTACTACAACTCTTTACCTTAGACAAGTGAAACTGAGAGCTACACTGCAGGGTTTATATAATTATAAGGAGGAAGAGTTCATTATGTAAGGGTAGATAAGTACAGCATGAAAGATAGTGAGTGTAGAAGAATAACTAACCTGATTGTGTTTTAACAATGTTAGGGAACCAGTGTGTAGAAGTTCCAATGCATCTTCATATTTCTTCTGGGCATTGTACCTAAAAATCAGAAAAGATAATTAAGAATTAAGAAATATAAAAGACAAAGACACAAAAAGGTTTCTTACCATTTATGTAGTCGGAAAGGTTCACTTGGGGCAGTGGATAGGTAACCAGAGTTCAGAATCATAATACAAGAGTTTAAATCCCAGTTGTTCCATTTACATTTGGACTAATACCCTTTAGAAAAGTGGGAATCCCCCATATTCCCTCCAGCTATGGATTAAATAATGCATACAATGTTATTTAAAAAACTATGAGTAGACAAAAGAACATTTATCAAAAAGGATTGTTATCAGTATTAAATGACCTGAAAAGGGTTGATATGCCATAAAACACAAACAAACAAATCAACAGGTGTGTGTAAGGGTCCTATATTGGATCAACTGTTTTAACATTTAATTCTTCAAAAACAAGATTTCTTTTTTTAAACCTTGTCAGGAAAGTGCAAAAATTCAATAAGCGATGACTTATTGTCACTAACAAAGCTAGAAAAAGCTATTGAAAAGTCCCACAACTCAGCAACAGACCCACCCAGACAAAATACCCAATGCATTCATAAAACAACTAACACAGGACACCCTAAACTACCTGCTCAACACATTCAGCCAACCAACAGTGACATGGGAACATTTTAAAACAAAAAGAAGAGAAACAATCACATCTGTTACGAAAATGAATATTATAGAAGCCATTTTTTCTGATAAGTTTATATAACGAGCCATCTGTCATCAATAGTGTTATTACATATGATGTGCAACCTTTGAGGTCTTGTTTGCCCAATTGTCTCTGCCATCAAGTAAAAACTTATTCAAGGAATTGATGTTATTCTTTTAGTTGCTCAGCAGTCGATCAAAAAATCACAATAAAACGTGTCTCTTTAAATATAGAAAAAATAAAACCAATTCTTTTAATAAGCCAAAAGTAGGGCCTTAACAGACTGATGGATTCTTTGGTCTTCTATCAAACAAGGATTTTTTATCCCTCCTTAAAACTTAACACTTCTAATGTTAACTACAGTGATCTTAGTTTTTCTTATCTTGCTCCAACTCACTAAGTATGGTAACCTACGTTTTTCACATACCACTGGTAAGAGTGTCCCAATGCACCATCTATCGTTAAATATGGTAATTTGTAACTATTCTCTAATCCAAATCATTAGTCAGCCTTCATTTTTCTCTACAAATCTGTAATCAGTGTTGCCCTTCACCTGGATGAGTTACTCTCATTGGAATGACAGGTCTCATCCACCCAGGTTTTTGGAATCAGTGTTATCCTTACACCTAGATAAGTCACTCTCCGGAGTTAACAAGCCTCATCTGCCCGAGGCAGTGGAAAGTGAATATAATGGTTTTGACTGGGATTTGAACTCGTGGAATATAATTCCTGAGTTCAAGCTTTTGCCAATGCTCCACCTTCGCTGCACATGCTGGATTTGCTAGAGTGCTAGAGGAGACTTATTGTCATTCTGCCTTCAGGAAGGAACACCAAGCGTTGACAGAGTCAGAACTTGGATAATAGCCAAAATGAGTACTAGAAGGAATAGGGCAAAAAAACTGAAGAGATGCAGCACCATACAGTCTTTGATTGAAGCTCACGAGAACACTTGTAACTCTGACTGTATTGATGGCCACTGGTCACTAACAGCCTACAAGCACTGAGCGTGACTTGTGTGAGGATAACAACAAGCTATATATTAATATGGTTAGTCGCTCCAGCTATTATCATGGTTATTTGCCTTAGAATGAAAATGGAATATTCCAAAAGCTCAAAAAAAAAGGTAACAATGTTCTGATTGGACAAAAACATTACTATAAAATTAGAAAAAAAAATCATGGATGGCAATTTTACCTTCTCAATTTAAATGCTTTTGCCGTTAAAAAAATGTATAAAGCATTAATTTTTCCGCTATTAACACTCAGAGAGTCATTAAGTTATTTAGACAAACCAATTTAAATGTTAAGGACATAAAGACAAACCAATTTAAATGTTAAGGACATTTTGAAAATCTGTAAAGAAATTTTCAGGTCCAGCTAGTAATAATAATAATAATAAAAACAATAATAATAAAATTGAACCCAAACAAATGGAAAGAGAATGGAGAAATGATAAAAAATGATTGAGGAGAGGAGCTAGATATGCTGAAGTGCCAGAGGAGGTTTACTGTCACTCTGCCTTGAGAAGGCACCGCCAGCTTTTGGCAGAAACTAGATTTTGCTGATCCCGCGTGTGAGAGCCAGAGGAGAAGTAGCACCATACAGTCACTGAGTGGGATGGAGCAGGTTCTGCTGGAGCATCACGAAGGGACTTGTCACTCTGACTCAAGTGAAAACCACTGGTTATGAACAGCATGCAACTGCTGCATACGACCAGTGTGTGAATTTTCATAACAATAATAATAATGACGGTGAACTTTAAAGAAATAATTTTTTTTTTTTTTTGTTTTGATTCTTGTTCGAAGAATTGTCCACAAACATTTTGCTTGGTGAATTTTGTTGACATATGACAAACCAAATGAAAACAAATAAAGAAAACAATCATTCAAAAGTTTTATCAAAGAAGACATTTTTAAGAGGTCAGGGAGGGGGAGAGTGTTTTTATCTTTATTGGTACACTGGCACACTGCAGGTTACATCATATTGTAACAACCGCCCCCACCCCAACTGTTGGGTGCAGACACAAATTTGTTATTGCTTTTACCTTAACAAAAAATAAGTCTTTTTCAAAAAATTGCAGAAAATCTAATCTAAACTTACTAATAAATGGAACTTTTGTGTGTGTGTTTTGTTTCTGTATGTTCCTTCCCTATGGACTCCGAAATGGCTGAACTAATTTTCTTGAAAATTTACACAGATGTACTTCATGGGTTTGGGACTGTTCTTAGCTAGTTTTTGTCTCGGAATGCCCCCGATAATTATTGAAAATATCAGTTTCTAGAAAGAAGAGTATGACTTCGTTTAAGAGTAAAACCATAAAAACTTCCATTATGAATGCATAACTGTGTGGTAGGTCAGTCCTTAGAGCATTTGATTCGCACAACATGGTCTGCAGGTTCGAATCCCACTTGAGGTTCGAAATGTTACTGTGTCACTGATCATATATCCAATAAGATCAAAACAGCTGTTTGGCAGCTTTTTAGGTCATTTACTGTCGAGAACAATCATTTTTGAGAACCAGTCTGTTTTGTCCACACATAGTTTTTTGAATAACACACTAGGCACTATTTAATCCATAGCTGGGGGGATGTCGGAATTCATACCTTTTTAAGTCATTAAATGCCAAGAAAAATCATTTTTTGAAAATCATTTTTGTCCACACAAAAAAGTTTTCTGAATAACACATGCACTATTTAACCCATAGCTGGAGGGGAAGTGGGGATTCATACATTACCCAAGGCTAAGTCCAAAATGTGAATGTACATGGAAGGACTAGGATTCAAATTCATGTATTACAATTCCGAAGTCCGACTGCATATCCAGTCCCACGTTGACCTCGCTACATAAAGTAAGTTTGTTTGTTTGTTTATTTGTGTTTTACGGCATATCAACCATCATAAAGTAAGTGAGCTTTCTGGGGGTACTAATACCGGTAATTACTACCACACCACACACACCCATACTTTTTGGGTGGTACTGGTTCTACTACTACTACTGTGGTGTTGGTGACTACCGCTACTGGTGTGTGTGTGGTACTAGTATCAACTACTAATAATTCCACCCCATCCCCCCACAGAGAGTAAAAACCCTTAGGCTGAACAGCTGTGCTGTGTGGCTGCCAGACCTGCAATCAATACTTGTGGAAGTTTACTTTTTAGATGGAATAATTTGATGTTAGTTACCGCATATTTATTTTTGAATATAAGAAAAAGAGTTATTTTTGTTTTTTTGCAAGGGAAATCCGTATTTTGGCATATTGACTTATATTTGAGCCATTACTTATTATGTTCAGCACAAGTATCCAAGCAAGTGGCAATAGATATAGACTCTATATTAACAAGGTCATAACTGTTGCCATTTCACTTTCATTTCATAACTTCATCTAAGAACTAGTACAGTAACAGTACTGTATCTGATAGGATTTAGGTTTTTTTCCAGTTTGTATGCAATTTATATTAAAAGATGTTTTTATGATATGCATGTGTGACTGGATTCAATTTTTATACTTCGATCTTAACCATAAAATTCGTGCTTTGTCCAAAACAAATAAATTCTGATCTTTCACCCTTTAACACGCTTCCATTAGCTTACTTCCAATTTCGGTTAGTTTTGTTTTTTTACATCCTATAACAGCCAAGGCTGTAGACTTAACTTATCTTAAGAGTCATAGATAATTTGAGTTTTTGGCTCGATTTCTGCCTCCTCTTAATTCACAATCAACTTATATTCGAAAATATACAGTATTTTGTTTGAATCAATAAACTTTGGCCACTCCCAGGGGAAAGGGGACCATGCACACTCGCATTTTTTTAAAGCGAATGGTCCCTGCGAGAGCTACTACACATTTTGTGTGAGTAGGGTTTAGGATTATGTTGAATGGTGTGTTAAAAATAAAGGTTTTTGTGATTAAATAAACCAATAAAAATCTTCCACACTTGCGGATCCAGCCCTAACAAGGACTGACTGTTCAATAATTGCAACCAGTCAGCAGTCAATTTTTACAAATCAACAACTTTTTTGCGTCATAGTTAGTGGAGCAGAGAGCAGTCAGTAGTCTAACAGTAACACTGTGGATTCATCAAATACAGTTTGATTACCTGAAAAAGGCCAAGATGGGGTTCGTTGGCTGAAATGTTGTTTGTGTTATGGTAACAACTTGTTATGTTACCATAACACACACAACATTTCAGCCAACGAACCCCCTCAAGAATGTTCAAGATGAGGACAAACAGTCCGAAAAATAGATGTACAACAATACATAACTATTTCAAATCATTGTTTTATGTTTACCCTTTATTTTTAAAGAACTTATTCAGATTAGTATTTTTCAAACTCTTTTAGATGAGCTAGAAGGAATTCTAAAAGTATTAATCAGATTACTACGTTCCTCATCCATATTTTCTTCCTCGTAACATTTCGACCAAATCACCCTTGCCTTCGTCAGGTGTCCTAAATTGATTCAATATTGTTTCAAAAAAAAAAAAAAAAAGATCTAAAAACAATGAGCCCATTTAGGACACCTGAGCAAGGGCCAAGGCCGAAGGTTTGGTTAATTTTGGTCGAAATGTTGTAAGAAAATAATATGGATGCGGACAATAGTCCAAAAATACTTTTAGAATTTATTCAGATTAATCGTTTGTTGTAGATTCCTCCGGTGTGGTTCAGTGGCTCGTCTTTCTCTCGAGAAAAATCTGATGTTGTTGGGAACTATATTTGGTGAATGTAGTCACCAGCGCCAACTTGACCAACTTAACACTCACCTTTAATGTTGATTTTTAGGAGTTCGAATCGCAGTAATTTGGTTTACGTTCACATTTGAATACCCTTGGAAAAGGTATGAATCTCAGCATCCCCTCCAGCTATGGATTAAATAGTGGATACCAAGTTAATTTAAAAGAAACTACGTATGTGAACAAAAAATTGTTCTCTCGGCATTAAATGACCTAAAAGGGTTGATGTGCTTTAAAACACAAACAAACTAATGAAACAAAAAAGTCCTTCTATTGAGTTGGTGAGGGAACAGTAAACACTAGCAATAGCTTCTTTTTGAAATACTTCTATTGTCCTTAATCGCAGGTATGTTATCTTTTAATACATAACATACACCAATGCAATTGAGGTTATTTTTAATTAGTTGGTGAGGGAACAAGAGTAGCAGTATCTTTTTAAAATATTTAGTTATTTTCTAATAAATATTGGAATTGGGAGTGTTGCTGTTCTTTTAATACCTTGTTTTGTTACCTTCACCAATGGATTTGAGTCTTTATAACTAAAAAGGTTGATATGCAGTAAACACACACAAACATCTTAAGATGGTCAAACAGTAAACACTTACGATTCTTTATATTTCTTTTAGAGAAAGACGTGTCATGTCGTGTCAGGGTAAACACGAAAAACAGTAAACACGTTAAACACCTTACCTGAAGTATAATGTCCTGTACATTTGGTGAGCTTCATAAAAATTATTTTCGTCCACACAGGCCTGACATTTGGCCAGAACTCGGCTTACACCTGGTCGCATTTCTATTTATTTATTTTCCTTTAAATAAATAAGTCTTTTTTTCTTTTTTTAAATAATAATAATTTTTGGTCTGTTATTTTATTTTTTCTTCGATTTAAAAAAAAAAATATATATATAGCAAAACTGGTTTGTTTTTTCTTTTTATCTTTCTTTAAAAAAAAAACAACTTCTTTTTTTGGTAAAAACTAATTTTTTTTTGGTGATTTTAACAGTAAAAACAAAGAAAAAGAATAATTTAATATTTAGAAAAAAAAATGATATTTTTTGTTAGATTCTTAAATGGAGTTTGTAGTTAACTTTCAATGAAGTTGTTTGTCACTAGCTTTTTTCTCCCGGAACTAAGAACGTATATCCTTTGATGATTGAGATAAATCCGCTAGAGATCGATTCTGGATGGATAATTTGATAAACTGTCCGAGTTTTATCCAAAGATTTTTAATTTTCCACCCCAAAATCGACAAAAGATTGAAGAAATCATCACTTCCTCATTTTTCATGTCCGACATCAGAATTGATAGCATTGCGCATGCGTCAACTCGAGGCCACTTCCGCTTTTTAGGCCAGCTTTTTTTTTTTTTTTGTTCTCTGCTTTTTTCACAAAAAATGCTTTCAAACAAAAAGAAAAATTATTTTAATTATTTTTGTTTAAAAATTGAATACATTTTTTAAATTACTTTCGGTAAAACTATAGACTTTTTCTTATGTTTTTTGTTTAAAAAATATTTTTTGAAAATAACATTTTTAATTTATTTTTTTCACATTCAAATTTAAACCATTCTTTGTCTAGGGCAGGCAGGTTCAAATCAGAGAGCACAGCATACAGCAAGTTCTCAACCGCCCCGTGTCCACATGGACCCTAGGGGTCCATAGAATATTTCCGGGGTTCCACAGGCAATATATAGCACATTGTAGGGTGGGTTCCACAATGATAATTTGGTGGTCCATGAAAAAAAAAAAACAACTCATAATGGTTTTTATTATTAATTAAAAATTCAATTTCTACTGTAATTTTGGTTTGACGTGAAAAAAGTACACATTACACATTCAAACAAATTTTAATGTATTTTGCAGATTCAAAAAATGTCCATAAAATTGCCTTGAAAGCAATAAAAAAAAGTGGTAGGAACTGGTTTTAAATATGCGCCTCGGGCAGTTTAGTTTATCAAAGCCTCAAAATTAATAAAAGATAGAATATTGTTTTAGGGGATGCACCAAGAAAAAAAGAAGGGAAAAAAAAGTCCATGGGTAAAAAAAATGTCAAGAAATCCGGGTCTAGAGAGATCTCATGACCTCGATCAAATCTTGTATGTAATATCTAAATATTCTTATGAAAAACACAAAAAACAAGCTACAAGAAATCAAAACCACTCTTGGGGTATGGAATCCTAAATCCAAAATAACCCAGAAGAGGTAATCATAAGAACAGGGCACATGAATATCACCCACTCATTCCTATTGAAAGGAGAAAACCCACCAGAATGCATACCCTACCAAGAAAACTACTGTACACAGTTAAACATTTTCTAACAAACTGCATAGACATGCCAAAATATTACAGCACTAACAACATCAAAGAACTCTTTGAAAAAATAAATGAAATAATGAAATACCTGAAAGAAGTAAACCTTTTCTCCAAAATATAAACTTCCCCCTCAAAAAAAAATTAAATAAATCGAAACTACCTCAATCCTCCACAATACCCACCTTCACCCAGCAAAAATTCATGAATATCTATATCTGTACCATTAAGACATAAATTTAAAAAAAACACTTCTCTGGCCTTAAATGACCCTGCAGCTGTTGATAGGCCAATAAACCGAACAATCAATCAATCAACCAACACATTTTAACTGGCATACCACAGTTGTAAGGTCCATGTCTAATTGTTTTACAACTCAAACAAGTTTCATTAGACGACTTGTCTAAGGCTACTTCAGAAGTAGGAAAACCACCTCCTACATATTCTTTCATTCACTACACCATTCTCATGAATGCTTTGAATAGATTTTGCTGCCATATTTGCATTATCATCTTTGTGAAACTCGTAGAGTAAAACATTTATTATATACTCCTAAGATGGAACAGACATGGGTGCCAATATTCTTAAAGAATATGAATAGAAGTACAATAATCTGGAAGAAAATCATTTAGTTTAGTCATAGAATCACAGAAATATATCACAACTATTAAACAATTTTAAATCATTAATGAATACAATCTTAAAGATTCGTCCTAAAATTTGGACATTACTTTTGCAACAACCTGGTATAAGTATTAGAAACCAATGAATTAATATTCCCCAAATTTCATAATAGCATTATTTTAAGACACCAAGAAAAAAATTTTTGAATTACAAAGAAAACACAGACCAAAATGAGTACAAAAGGAGCATCAAAGCAATCCCTGAGAAAGGCCAGGCTATACTGCTCATGGTATATATTTGGTCAAATAAGCACCGAGTTAGGCACAAGGCCAGTTTAAAGGCCCCCCAAAAAAAACTTCAGAAATTACTAGAAACTTTCTTCCTCTTGGTACTCCACTTTCAGGCCCAAGCAATGAACCATTGCCCACTTTAAATCGAGAGAATGGGTTGCTTGGATCCTGGAGAGCCTGCCCTCTGAGAGGAAGTCAGGGCAGGGGAGGGGACCTGCTACAATTTTCAAAATCCAACCTGGCACCTTATAGTGCCAGGTAAGTATAAGATTTACTAGGTCAAGCCGAACAGTAACACTAAACTAAGATTGGCACAAGGCTAGTTTAATGTAGTGACGTGGCAGATTGCCACTAGCTTTAAACATTACTAAACTCTTCTCCTTCGGCATTCTCTTTTTGGGGATCCTCATGCACAACGGACAGGGCCCTGACCTGGCCCTCCTTGACCATTTAAATCGGGGAATGTTTTGCCTACTTCTAGTCCCCAGTCCCTAAAAAAAGTTTTGCACTGGCCAGCCGAATGCTGCCTAACAGGCAAATTTAAATTTTATCAACCAACTACTGGAATTCAATAGACAAAGTAAATAAGAGGAAGAAATGATAAAGAAACCACAAGACAGACAGAACTGGTCGCGCCAACAACAGTGGAGAAATACCTGACCT
>JAYKTE010436881.1:0-10375 GCA_036873565.1 Xipholeptos notoides
TTTAAAAATTTTTAAATTTGTATTTTTTATTTGTTTTAATAACATTAAAACATAGCTTTTTTTAAATAAGTTTGTGTTGAAGACAGCAAGGGTGGAGCAGTGGGCTCTAGAATTGTATCGCATGAGTTCAAATACGACTCAAAACCATTCAGCAGATGAGGCTCATTAATTTGAGCTAGTAACTCATCTAAGTGAACGGCAACACTGATTACAAAGACACAGAGATATAATGACCATGTAAAACTGGCCTTGTGTCTAACTTGGGTTGGAGCTCGACCAAGTATCCTAGCATTTCATAATGCATGTCTGGCTTACATTAAATTCCTTACCAAATTCTCTAGTTGTTTAGGAAGGAAATTTGTTAACCTTTTGGGCCCTGAACGGCCGATATATTGGCCTTGGCGACCTAGTGAAAAAGACAACATGGCTAATTGGCAGTTTTGCTAATCATGTATTGTCTTTTTCACTAGTTATCACTTTTTACGTCAGGGTCCAAAAGTCTAAAGACAATAAGCAATTCCTCAGAATTGACTCCTCTGAAGTGACCTTTCATTGGTTAAATTGACCTTTCCCAGGGGGGTTAGGATAAATAATGTGACCTAAAAAGGTTGATATGCTGTAAAACACCAACAAATATTACAACTTTTTAAAACCATAATGTTTGAAATTCATAATTTATGCTTCTGTCAAATGATTACTCCATATTTATTTGGAAAACTAATTGTTTGATACAATAGCTATGAGGTAAATCATCATTTTTTTCTTCTCCATTGCAATATAGATTTATTGGGTTTTCACTAAAAAATCAGTGGGTTTTTTTTTCAGAGGAAGACATAAGCGAAAAAATGTAATGATAAAAAACTGATATCTTCTGTGAAACTTTTATTTTGTTGCATGTATGAGCTTCTGCAATATATATGCTATGGAGGAGTGATAGACTGTGAATTCATAGTTGGACAAGGAGGATAAATAGGTTGTTTGATTTTATCATGAAGAAAACTGAAAAGAGCTATCTGTTTGATGGGTTTATTTTTGTTTTACAGCATATTAACCTTTATGGGTCATTTAATGTCGAGAACAATAATTTTTTGATAAATGTTCTTTTCTTTTTGTCCACATGTAGTTTTTAAGCCAACAATTTAAACTTTTAATCTTAGTTCATTACAGTGGATAGGCACTCAGACTTTGGAATCATAATACACGAGTTTCAATTCTAGTCGTTCCGTTTGCATTTATATTTAATTCTGAGAACAATCATTTTTTGATAAACATGTTTGTCTACATGTCATTTTTAGAATAACACGATATACACTATTTAATCCAAAACCTGAGGGAATGTAGGAATTCATACCTTTCCCAAGAGTATTAGTCCAAATGTCAATGTAAACGCAACAACTAGGATTCAAACTTGTGTATTACGATTCTGAAGTCCAACTGCCTATCCACTGCCACAAGTGATAATCAATTACATTTGCATCCCTATTGCTTTGGGGACCTCCCCTTTTGCACCCTAATATTTACTCTTCAAACCTCTATATCTTCATTGAGCATAGCATGGTTGGAGGTGGGGAAGAACATCTCGTTGCAACATGACTGTTGTACCTGCTGCCCAAAAGTTCTATATTGTTCTATTTTCTATACAATCAAATCTTTAATTATTTAAATAATTTGACTTTGCTAGTTTAATTAAAAAAAAAAAGGTTGAAAAGACATTTTTCACTCAGTATTTTGAAGATTGTTGGTGAAAAAAACAGTCACCAAAAGATAAGCCTTTTATCATTTTTAGTCGCCACTTCGAAAAATCCCTTGGAAATTTGAGTTTTTCACTTACAATGCAGAGCATTGCTATTGGAATTATTCAAAAATACATTTATCAAGATACAAACAAATGATAAAACAAAATTCTATTTTGATTGAACAAAATTTGTCTTGGATAGTTCTTTGGGTTTTTTAATCATTATAAACTATATTAATTATCCTGAAACTTAATACCAGAGTAGAAGTAATTATATTTTGCTTCAATTCACTTAGAATAATTAAGATATATTTGATATGTTACAGACTAATTATAAAATATTATAAATCACTTTAATTAAGTAAAATTGTTCATGATTTATACATCTTTTAATAATTATAAAGTAAGAGGGTTGTTCCAAAAGTAATGCCACCTATTTTTTTTATATGTGAGTGGTGTTTGAAAAGTAATGCCACCTATTTTTTTTTGTATACGAGTGTCATTTAAAAAGTAATTCCTCCTATTTTTTTGTATATGTGTGTCATTTCAAAAATAATGCCTCCTATTTTTTAAAGTCAAAGAGCTACAAAGACGGAAGTGGTACCATTAAAACAAGCCACATCTTGTGCTCAAGAATTCATTTTTCTGCATTCACCACCATTCTCAATGCACTTTGCCAGTGATGAACAAGGTTGTCCATTTTCACATCTGGAGCATGCTGTGTCACTCACATCCGTGTCACCATTCTGAAATCAACAAACCCATCACCTAAATGTGCTGACATCAACTTCATCAGCTTTGTTCAACGTTCAGTAGGTGTTGATGAATGTTAATGGGTTTATTTTTTTCTGTATGGAGAAATTCAATGATGCATCTCTGTTTCTGATGCATGTCCATGACAGAGGTTACATTTTTAGAGTCTCACACTGTCAATATTGAAGTAGTAAAACAAGGAATTTGAGTTCTAACCTGTGACTCGGGTAGGTGTATGGAAAGAAGGAAGTTCTTATTTGGATGTGATAGCAGTATGAAGTAAATTGGCCTAATTCTTTCTTTGGCCTTGTTAGGGGGCAACTCACCTCACCTCACCTTACACCCAACAAATACAACTGGCTTTACATAAATTTTACTTTTGTAAAATGAAGCATTTTTATTTATGCAAATTGATGCCTTGTATTTGTATTTTGAGGTCAATTTGTTTGTTTACTTTAGTTTTTTATGGCATATCAACCTTGGTCTTTTAATGCCAAGAATAATCGTTTTTGAGAAATGTTCTATATGTTGTTTTTTGAATAACGCATTTTGCACTATTTAACCCATAGGTGGAGGGAATGTAGAGATTCATACCGTTCCCAAGAGTATTAGTCGAATTATGAACACAAATGGAATGATTTGGATTTGAACTTGCTTATTACAATTCCGATTCCGAAGTGTGATTGTCTATCCACTATCCCAAAGGGACCCCTTTGAGGACAAGTTAATTCCATCAAATCTATAACTGTAATGAATATGAAACTTAATATGTCTCCTCACAAACAATCATAAGTCACTGAGTATTTTCATATTGTATATATTCAGAATTTGCAAGAAAAACATTTTAACATATTAGCCTTTGTGCATTCATTATGGCTTCAGGTGCTTTGATTGATCAATATATTTGATTAATAACCAATCGTAAATCCTATTAGGAGTAATCAAATTAGGAAATTTTATTTTCCATATTATTCTTTTATTATTTTTTCTTTGTTTTCTTTGTTTTTTTGTTATATCCTATCATCAGCAGCCAATGGATATCTCTTTTTTTAAATTCAATTTCTCCAGTAAATTTAAAAGAGGTGATATTTGTGTTGATGAGAGGAAGTTCAATTTCAGGATATTATCATGTATATCATAGAATTAGAAAAATTATTTTTTTCTTTCTCCAAGGCATGAACTGATAAACGTTTTTGATAAAGATACAAACACTTTTGCTTCATTCAATTCTGATCTTTCAGCATTAGTATGAGTTGTATTATTACTATAGTTTTCCATTATTATTAATATTATTTTCATATTCAGCACACCAGAATCCTCGACATGCCAAGAACACTCCACTGTAAAGCACTGTGGCAGTCACACACATAACCTAAAAAATTTATACAACACCAAAAATATGAAGGAAATATACCAAAAAACAAATCCAAATGCAATACTAGCATACTCTAATAGTATATAGTATATAATATTATATATTCATTCATCTCTTATGAATACTATTTCAGACTAATTACATTAAAGATAAATGTATAATAAATAAATTGATAGAATAGTAATAATTTAATAACGTAATTTTTGGGTAACATTTTGTTCATTCTATGGCAAATACAAATATTTGATCTTTGAACAAAAGAAATGATGAGTGTATTTTAATACAGGAGACAGATAACTTGATTTTGTTTTTTGCACTTAAACTTTTTTGGTCAATGTTCACAAGGGTCTGATGATAAAATGTCACCAAGAAGCCATTCTTTGTTGCTGTTGATGGGGAAAATTTATTTCACTCTGAATACTCATGGTGACACTGATTTTGCTTGTTGGCATCCCATTCACCATTCCATCCCTGGAAGAGTTGCCTATTTCTTTGCCTTCTATCTTCGTGCTAGGCCTTAATGTTCTGCTAAAATTGAAAAAGCATGCCAACAATTTGAAACACAGAATTTGCCGTTCAGAGAATCTTTATTTACATTGTTACTTGACCAGCAGAAACTCGCCACTCACCCTGTATCTACCTATGTCACTTCCTTTTATAGTTTCAACTAACCTCATTTTCTCTCATTGACCCCAGCATTTTTCTGCACCGACAGCTTATGTGGCATTAGCTATTTAAGTAATATTATATGTTGACCCCATGTTGACATATAAAATTACAACAGGCTCTCAGATAATGACAAATAATAGTAACCAAGGACATTAGTTTTTACTGTTCATTATATATATATATATATTTTTTTTTTTATATATATATTTTATTTGACTATGACCCTATGGATTTTGGCACTCTGGTGTGTTTCTTCAGGTAGTCTAGTTTCAAACCAACAGGGTTGTAGTCAAATAAAAACATATATATATTTATGTATATATATATTTTCAAAACTAAAAAATGGTTGTTCCAACGAAAGAAAAATAAATAAATAGAAAATGGTAAATAATTGGAACTGTGAACTTTTGGTTGTTATCTATTTTATATTTGTACATGTTCGCTACACATGTTTCGAGTCTGTGTGACTCTCTTCAGGTGATAAAATAGTCCTTCATTTGGTGTAATTTTTGAATACTAGTTTATGGTAACAGAATTGGAACACTTTTTTATGCTGTTCCTTTCTGTAGAAGTTCTGGTTGAATGGTTGAATATGAGTTTAGGAGATTGGGTGAGGTTCTGTACCGGTCACTTTGAGGTTTATTGGCCTTTCTTTTTTTCTCTTTTCCTCTCCCCAGTTTAGGGATTGGAAGTCCTTGGGATGAAGCTTGATAATTTGTACATCTGATTTTTGGACTGTTGTTGTCATCCTTATTATTATTAACTTCAAATTATAAAGTCTCATCCCAAAGGTGAAGTTAACAATGATAAAGATGAGAACAACATTCTCAAAAACAGATATGCAAATTGATTTAAATATATATATATATATTTGGCCATATCTAAAATTTTATGAGTTGCACAGGCAACACTGGGCTATGCTGCTAGTTTGCCAACAAACAAAAACTTACGTATAACAGAAGTAGTTTTACTAGAATGAAGTATGCATTTTCAATTCACTGTACATATTTACGTAAGTCATCGTGTGAAATGCGTTCATATTTAAGAGATCTGGAAGAGAAACCTATTTTAAAAATCTTGATGGATTTATCTTTCTTTCCACATGACTTGCAGCTGTTTATTCGTTGCCCATAATCAGGTAAGGGAACAGAATCTTTGAGGAAGGAAAGAAAAAAAAAAGAATTTCAAACATAAGCAGCTAAACAAATTACAGGGAATTGTAAATCTGTTCATACAGAATGACTAAGGGTATGGCATTGGGTGAAGCGTGAATCAAAATGACACAAGCCATGACTATGCTTTGAGTTTGAAATGGGATCACTCAAGAGGAAATAGAACTGAGCTGCTTCTTTAGATTTAGACTTAGAATATCAGGTTTTTATGGTCAGATTATTCTTAAGGACATTTGTTATGATTATAAAAACAACTAATCTTGGATTTGCACATTGGCCAAGTACAGAACCATGAATCATGATAAGGAGTCTAAAACAAAATTTTCATTCATTTTTTTACCAACAAGTATGTTTTCAACATTTTTTATTGTTTTATGAGGATCAAACCAAAAGTTATGCCTCCTACGTTTTTTATTATGCTTGAATGGATCAGAGGGGATTGCAAATTGCATTGTTATGATGTATGTATGTATCTCTCTCTCTCTCTTTATATATATATATATCTATAGTGAACTTTGCCAATTTTTGGTCTTGAGACTTTAAATTTGATATATGGGGTATTCAGATCGGTTTTGCTTTAGAGCCACAAAAATAGCTGCTCAGGAGCCAAACTTGAAAAGTTGGATCATTGCAAGCCCATAGCATCGACTGGGTGGGAGCTGCATGGATTATTATGGTGTCCATATAATCACAGCATACATTCATCATCTGACAGGTTAATCTCTCTACTACAGATATTGATGGTATGGGACTCTAAGGATGCAGGACACATTTCTTGTCATGGACATGCATCACAAGCAGGGATGCATCATTGAATTCATCCATGCACAAAAATTTGGACTGATCAACATCTCCTGCTGAATGTTTACGAAGCTGATGTCAGTTGAGTTAGGAGATGGATTTGCTGATTTCAAAGTTGTGACAGAGATGTGAATGAGAAGTATGGTAGATGTGAAAAACAACATTGCTGGCAAAAATGCATTGAGAATAGTGGTGACTATGAAAATACATTCTGGAGCACAAAAGATCACTCATTTTAATAGTACCACTATCATCTTTGTTCAAAAAAGAGTAGAATAGTGGTGACTATGTAGAAAAATAAATTCTGCAGCACAAAAATAGTAGAATAGTGGTGATTATGTAAAAAATAAATTCTGGAGCTTAAAACTTGTAGAATAGTGGTTACTATGAAGAATACTAAATTCTGGAGCACAAAAGATTGCAAGTTTTAATAGCACTACAATCATCTTTGTTCAAAAAATAACTTTTAAACATTGGTGGCATTACTTTGAGAATGACAATCATATCCTAAAGAAAGAAATACTTGGTTAAATGATGTTTCCCAAAGTAGGCAGTACTGTACCCATAGGGGCTTTGATATCAGGAGGCAGTAAATATATATCTTAAAGTATTATTTTTATCATTTTTTGTCGTAGCTTAAGGCTAACAGAAATACTTTTTACAAGTTAATCATATATGTTAAAACAAGTAAAGATGGAGCATATTTAAAAATTGATCAAAATATATTTCCATTTGTACCATTAAGAATGGTTTCCCCACCTTTATCATTATTGTGAAAGACCTCAGCAATACCAATCCAAACAAAATCCTACAATTCTTAAAAGAAATTAGACTATATATCAAAATTTAAACCCGTCCTTTCTCTAAAAATATTACCAATCAAATTATTTAAAAGACCTATTCAACAATACCAACCCAAACAAAACTCTAAAATTCTTAAAAGAAATAAGACCATACACCAAAATCTAAACCTCTCTACTCTGAAAAAACAAAAACATTAACTACTTAATCTACACCATTAATAAACATATATCTAAAGCCCTCTCCAAAGAAAAAAATGTTCCCTCTTATAAAACTCATAAACCAATACCCAAATAGAATCCGCCATTAAATAACCTATAAAGGTTGATATGCTGCTAAACAAATCAATCAATTATTATTGTGAGTGCTAGGGCAATGTTTGTGAATTATAAAAATGATTCTAGTTTGAAATGACAAAAAGAAAAAGTATTTCTAAGAAAAAAAGAAAATTAGTCAAAATTGTCAATCTCAGTTTCTGGTGTGTAATTGTCTGAGGCAAAATGAATAGTAATAGTTCAATCAGAGAATATTTCAATATTGGTATTAAAACCACAAAGGAAATCTAATAGCAGAAATATTTCCTTCAAATAAAACAGAAGAAGAATAACTGAAAATTAAAGTGAATCGGAATATTTTACATAATACAAAAAACAATAATTCTAGCATATGATTGATTTATTGTTGTTATCCTTGGTTATAACTGTAATCTTCCAAATCTAGACAGCCATACCTTTACTCTTTACCAAAAATATTGTATCAATTATAAACTCTATGTTTCAGGCTTAGTAAACCTTAAGCTGATTTTCTGGTATTTACCACACTTAGGTATTCAAAAATTAGAAAGTAATATTTGAATACAGTTGGAAGTCATATCTATCAAACTATTCACTGTCACATATAATTTAATACCTCAAGTTACAATGATTTTCAGAGCTCTAGGACTTTAATGAAATTTTTTGTACTTATTTATTCTTTAATTATTTTTGTGATGCATATTTTGTTTGTATTATTAATGCCTTGTGAAATAATTTTTTATGTCAACAAAAGTTTCGAAAGTTACCATTTTTAAATGGTACTATGATCAAGTTGAGCAGACTTACTTTTGTTCCAACTACTAGGTTGTCCCAAAAGTTTGAGGAAGCATCTCAAGAATTCTTTGATTCAAAGCTGACTGAATGATACTTTCATGAGATCTGAAAGCTCGCAGAACGATGGCAGAAAGTCTTGGAAAATGATGTTCTTTATTCTGAGGAATAATTTTTCTTGTTTTTGTTATTACTTGGCGAGTAAAATTTCAAAAGGTTTACAAACTTTTGGGACAACCAGATTTATAAAATAGGTTGTCCCAAAAGTTCGAAAACACTGATGGTCTTTAATTTGAGGAATAAATTTTGTTGTTTTTGTTATTAATTGGTGAGTAAAATTTCAAAGTGTTCGTGAACTTTTGAGACAACCTAATAATATCATACTAGAATCTATTATAACTTTATTTTGCTTGATTTGTTATGAATCTCTGAAAATTATCTAAAATGTTTATCTTTTCTTTTTATTTCATATTCTTGGTATTGCATCTAAAGGTAAGAAGTTTTTCCTTTTTATTTGTCATTGTTTGTCACTGAATCATTCTTAATGTAATAAAATATCATATCTATTTAAGTTAATGATTACTAAAATAGAATCTACATTGTTTCTTAAAAAAATGACAAAATTTCAAAATAGAAACTGCATCCTTTTGTTCAAATATTTGTTTAAATTGATGTTTTCCAAAGTAAGCACTACTGCCCCCCCCCCCCTGTGGGTGCTGCTTTGATATCAGGGGCAGTAATGGAAAAAGGGGTGGTTGGATGGTGGTAATGCAAAAATAGGCAGATAGAGCTAGTAACTAAAAAATTCCCTATTAAGGGTAATTGTGAAGAACATTTTGTGTTTAATACTATTTTCAATTTAAAAAAAATGTTTGATACTATGACTAATAGTTATTGTCAAGATCAAATAAAATGTTTACAAACCCGACAAAGTCGAGCTTGTGTACTATATCATTGTTTTTAAATACATATTTTGTTTATAATATTGTTGTTTCCCTTTGAAAAAAGGTTACAGGGTAGACGGTGCTAGCAGTCTATTCTAGAAGCAAAATTGATGCCAGCCTAAAAAAGTTTATGAAACCCTGGTTTTAAACCCACCAGGTTTCTGTCAACATCATTTGCAGTAAAAAAATGAATCTAATTCCTTAGTATTATATGTAATATTTGTTTTATTTAATGTTGTTTTTTGTGTTGATAAAATCTATTAAAAAAAGAAGAAATTGGATATATATTTCAGATTTAATAGAAGTAAATATTACTAGTAATAATAATCTGTGAATTATTACTTGACAAAAAAAAAGATATTAAGATATATAACATTATACATTGTTTGTATTACCACCAGCAAATGACATTCTGATGAATATATTAGTTTTGAAAAAATAAAATAAAAATTTTTCTTCAAAGAATCTGAGAAGCTATTAGAGATTTCCATTAATTCTCACCTATAGGGAAATGGAAAATGAGGGACCTTTATTGGAACCGTGGAAAAAGTTAATTCCAAACACATGATGTAACATTCAAAATTAGATTTGAAACTAAAAATATGTATGAAAAATAAGGAAGCTTTTTATATCTATTTGAGAAAAGAATCTGAAAAGCAAATTTTTATGGATTCCATAAATTGAAAATTTCTTATGATTCAAAATGGAATACTTATGTTATGCTTCTTTAATTTTTAGAGAAAAAAAGACTGTTTTTGATGCATCTCTCAAAATGGTATTGACACAAAGTTAAAAATTGATAATTAGTGATGCATTAGCCAAAGATATTTTTGAAGTTACATTAAAAATAAAATGGTTTTAATTTTTTCTACTCTTTGTTGTCATTTCTCCTTGTGCAATTAAAAAGTATCAGTGTAACTGTTATTGTAACGTTACTCTCCAGGGAGGTAGATGCGTTAGTCTGCCCCTCGCTCCTTCATCCACGCCCCACACGACCACTCCCCGGGGTCCGCTCCCTTGCATTTGCTCACCCATTCCTT
>JAYKTE010436991.1:0-10374 GCA_036873565.1 Xipholeptos notoides
AGATAGATAGATGGATGGATGGATGGATAAATAAATAGACAGCTAGCGAGATAGATAGATGACAAATAAATAAAATTAGAAATCAAGGAAAATTCGAAATGATAAAAAAAATTCCTGTTCTTTTTTTCATAAAGCGAACATTTTTTAATATTAAGTTCCTCAAACATATTTCTTCATTTAATAAAACTATAAGACCTTTAAGGCTAATTCCCCTGATACAATTGCTATCATTGAAGGTCTTACAAATATTTTTCTTTTATTCACACGTACAAAAACATCTAAAAAAACAAAACAAAACGTGTGGATCTATTTTATTTCAATTGTTTCATTCATGTTTTTGTGCGTTTTTTTGTGTTGTATTTAAAAAAAAATAATTCCAGCTGTTTCCAAATTTTTATACTTCCTTCTTTTACACAAAGCTTGCTTTTCAATCTGCCTAGAGGTGCTATTTTTTTTTCTTTTTTAATTTAAAAAAAAATATTATTGAAAGACAAGCAATTCTTTTGTTCAGAGTTTGGTGACGTCACGCTGGATTTTTATTTATTACTAGAAGTATTGCTCGGCTTCGCCCGGGTGCTGGGGACTTACTACTAAGCCTATTATATATGAAAGCAGATAATTATTTGTTCCTACTAACTTCATTTCTAATGAGTTTTACTTATACTAAATTCATTTCGAATGTGTTTCTTTTCTATATTAATGCCTTTTATAGTAAATTCATTTTTAATGATTTTCTCTAAGGTAGTCAAGGAAACTTGTTATATAAAAAAGCAGTACCGTAAATATTTAAATTGTAGCAGTTTAAATCATTCTGCTATGCAACTTTCAGTCTGAATGCTCACTTCTGTGTTTTTCGTAATTCCAAATTTTGACCCCTTAGCAGTTATTTTTCTGGTTCGAAGGCAATTACAAAGTTTTCTCCAGGTCCAAATAACCAGTATAGCATCTTTGACCACTTACCAGCTAAATATCCGACTGAAAATTGATTTAAAAACTTTCACCCGTTCTGAATACCCCCTATGTTAAATTTCATGTCAATAGAACAAACATTGTCTGAAGGGTTTAGTAGAGACTGGTTGTACACACGCAGCCAGACAGACACACAGTTTTACTTTTATAGATATATAGATTTCACCTGGCAATTCACTTCATGTTAATATCAAAATAAAACTTACTCTTTCAAATGAATAATACCATGGAAATGTAGCCTGATGAATTATCACCTGTAGAATGATACACACTCAGCAACACAATATAGACTGATTTCAGCTGAAAAAAAGCTAGAGAATACTTTATACTTACAAGACAAACACACATACACCTAGGCACAGTTGTAAAATAATAAAAGAGAGAATCAGTTTAAAAATTAACTATCATCCAATTTTGAGTGAGTAGTGTACTGGTGTGAATGGTGACATACATAACAGATATAAAAATGATTCTGAATAAAAGTATCAATGAAAGTCACGTGATCATAGAATATCATCGAACATCGCAGTAAAAAGATGAATCGAGATTAATCGAGATACTTTGATCAGCTAATTATAAAATAAACAAGATTTTGACTGCCTCTCTCCGGGCTTACTCGAAAGTATAAGTTTTCAAGACTCCAGTCAAAATAGGTCATCCTCCTGCCGTATGATTTGACAGGTCCCGTCAATATATTATCAACAAATATTCCTCAACCCTAAGCGGACCTGAAAGAGAGAGAGAGCCCGAATGCTGTACAAACAGCAGATTCGAAAATCAAGATAAATAAAAGCAACAGTTTTTTCTTCCATGATTCTTGGTGTTTAAATCTCAATTCTTTGCAAGTGAATCTCTAATTAAAACAACGTTTAGAATTTTGGTTCTATGGTACAAACTACGCAAAAAGAGTAGTGTGTTTGTTGACATGTAGGTAGATTCTCCGTCAAAATTCAACTGGTTCTGTGACATGTGATTGAAGCCTTTGAAAGTGTCACGTTATCAGCCAGCATGGGCCACTGTAAACGTCATCCGGGTGAAAAGAGTAGCGTGGTTGATAACACGTAGGCAGACTCTCCATTCAGAGATAACACATTATTTTGTATACAGTAAAAACAGCTGATCAAAAATCGAGAAAAATAAAAGCGGCATTTTTTTTCTTGCGCAATTCCCGGCGTTTGGTCTCAATTATTTGAATGTTAAACTCTAATTTGATTAATTAACATAACGTTTAGATTTTGGTCCTATACTTGCTGTTAACCTAAAATAAAATTAACAAAACGCATGTTTAACTTTTATAATTATAAGTCAAATCATTTTCTGAGGTTTTACATTTTAGGATATATCTATTTGGTCGTGCACAAACCATACCTAGGCAAAAAGAACAGTTTTACGTGTTCATTATATCCCTGGGCTTTTGTAATCAATGTAGCTCTTCATCTCGATGGGTTACTCTCATTGAGTTGACGAGTTTCATTCACCTGTTTTTGTAATCAGTGTTATCTTTACTCCTAGATGTGCTACTCTCCTGAGTTAATGAGCTTCATTTGCCGAGGGATTTGAACTCCTATAACACGATTCAAGAGTCTAAGTTTTTACCAAGCCTTTTAACATCGCTTCTCTAATACCTAATACTGACCTACAATTTTTCTTAAAATTAGTTTTTGCTAGTTTTTTTTAGAAAGCTAACTCTAGCGTTTTATTTTTATTTTTTTTAATTAAATTATTCATGAAAATTTGTCAAAATGAAGGATTGTTTTGAGTCATATCTGCACCCATACAGCTGCTCCTATTATAACAAATAAAAATCAAGCACTCTTACCTAAAAGCAAAATAAAGACAACCGCTGGGTTGCTCCTATCTAATAAAACGCAGGTGTTTTATCAGAATTAATCATCGTTTATTTCTATCTATCTATATACTTTTCTTCGTCTATTGACCTCCTCCAACTAAAACAACTTCCTCTCAATGAATAAATGTATTTAGTTCATTAATAGAACAGCTATTTTCTCAAAACTTTCCGAAATTCATTATATTTCAACTAGCAGAATAGTCTGGTGTAACCCATGTAACTCATAACATTCTAAGTATGACTCACAATGAAAAAAAAACATATTCGACGCAACAGCCGCATTTTTCAAGCGATTTTTTAGGATGGAACACTCAAAATATGTACTGCAAAATCTCTAGTAATATGCACATTTTTTAAAGGAAAACTGATTCGTAAGTGGGAAATATACAATAAAAATATTTTCGGAAATCCTTGAGATGACGTATGATCAATTTAACAAGCGTTATTCCGACTATTGTCTTCATCCTTTTTATTCTCTTCCTCACAAAGTTTCCACCGAATTACCCTTCGGTCTTCCTCGGGTGACATTAATAGTTTACTTGTATAGTTCTCAGATTATTATTTTTCTGAAATTTAGTGTTGGTTTTATTTTTCTTCTTTTAATGGATGATTTCTTTTTTATCACACGTCTTTTTTAGTAAGTTTTTCACGTGTTTTATTTGTGTGTTTATATTCTTCTTGTATTATTAAAAAAAATAATACTTCTAATGAAGGAAGCGTTCAGCCAAGATTCGATCATAATTTCAAAACAAGCAGGGCATCTTCACAATTGATTACTCATAACAACGGACGTAGTTGTTGTTTTTTTTACTCCAGTGTGTTGATTTCCGAGACTATCATATGTAGGATACGTAACTTCTTGGACTAAAAAGTGCGAAATACTGGAATGTCTTTGGATGGGGTTACGGTGTTTATTTGAAGCCAAAACATGTGTTGAACTGGTATAAGTATCAATTCATTCTCACAGAAATTTGGAATTGCGTGGCTTAGAAAATGAAGGCGTGCATACGGAACAAAATTGTGAAGGTAACAATAAGCACGGGGACAAAAGTCCGAAAAATAGATGCATAAATTATGAAGACGCATCTCAAGAATTTTAAAGATAACAATGGTTAGGATGAGGAAAACAGTCCTAAAAAATAGATGAATAATTTTCAAGCCTCATCCCAAGTATTGTGAAGGTAACAATGATAAGGATGGAGACAGCAGTCTAAAAAATAGGAGTAAATATACAATTTATCAAGGCTCATCTCAAAGATTATGCAGATTTCAATGATTAAGATATGGACAACATTCAAAAAATAGATTTATAAATTATCAAGCCTCATCTCAAGGATTGTGCAGGTATCAATGATGGGGAAAATAGATGAACAGTTTATCAAGCCTCATCTCAAGGATTATGAAGATAACAATGATTACCAAAAAAAGTAGATGAAAAAGTATCAAGGATTGTAAAGGTAACGATGATAGGGATGAAGACAACAGTTTAAAAATAGAGGTACAAATTATCATGCTCCACCCCAAGGGTTGTGAAAGTAACAATGAGAAATAGAAGGACAAAAGTCTAACAAATAATAATTTTGCTATTATTTTTCCGAATCCTTCAGATGAGGTATGATAAATTTTACAAGTATTATTTGGACTATTGTCCTCATCCTTTTTATTTTCTTCCCCACTACTATATATATTAAAACAATGTGAGTCAATTTCCAGAAGACCATAGGATAATTGTGTCGAAACTTGGTGAGAAAGAAAAAAAGGATAAGTACAAAATAATACTTTTAGAATAATTTTGTTGTCTTTATAAACAATTAGTAATAAAGTAGCAGAACCCGTGGAAATTCCAGGGCAGTTGAAAATTTCTAAAACATGCAATAAAATAAAACAAATATATACTTATTTCGATTAAGAGAAAACGAATAATATACGGAGATAAAGTTAAGGGAAGAGAGCTTCTATAAATCTAGAGCCTTTATAATAAGAGTAATGAATATTATTTTGTTTTCGAATCTCATTCCGAAGAACCGGATTATAATTTTTTTTTTTTCGTATTTTAATGTCATTAATTTTTTTTCTCTCTTTTTTTATTTTGAATAAAGCCTTATTTCTTTTGTCATAAGCAGTTCTATCCATTTTCTATAATCTAGCCCCACGAAGGCATAATTGGTAGAAGATAAAAGAAAGATAAGATTGAAAAAAAAGAAGTTTTTTCCTAATTATTTTCTCTTGGGAAATAAAGGAAAGAAGGAACTAGATAACCACATCAGAAACAATCAAAGCAGGTGCACTGAATTCATTTGCCCAGGATTAGAAATTCACGATTTTTTAGGGGTGGGTGGGGAAGTAAATGAATAACTCAACCTGCATAGAATTCTCTGTTATATGAAAAGAAAAACAAAAACAAAAAATGCAAACGTTTTATGTTTTTATTTATTTATTGCGTAAGATTATTATTACGGTAGATCTAACACATTGTAATAAGCACTTGCACGCCTAGCAACCAGTAGCTTTTACTGGATGGCAATTGACAAAATTATCTAGCAGGATCGGTCCCCTCACAGTCAAAGACTGTATGGTGCAACATCTGCTTGAGTTTGCACCCTTCTACGTCTGTTATTATTATTACTAATTCTCACACAAATCACTCAAAGCACTTGCTTGCTGTTCATTACAAGTGGTTCTCACTGGATTCAGAGCATCCAGCATAATCTGCTCCGCTCCACTCAAAGACTGTATGGTACCGCTTCCAGTAACTAGTGTTTTTTTTACTGGAGTCAGGGTCACAACAAATCTCCCCTGATTTTCAGGGCGTTCCACACCATTCTAGTCAAAGACTGTATGGTGCAACAGAACCATGGGTTTTCAACCCTCTGCTTGCACTTAGCATGCCGGCCATTAGCAGAGTCTTCTCAGTATGACAACGCCTGGTGGTTATTCTTGAAGGTAAAGTGACAATGTCTCCTCTGGCACTAAAGTAAGTTCCTCTCATCGATCATTTTTTATCCTTTTCCAGTTCTCTTTCTATTTTGTTGGATTCAATTTCAAGAATGGTAAAATAATCTTAGACAGAATATGTATAATACCTTAAGTGTTCAAAATGTTCTCCGCCATGATTGCAACATTCTTCACACCGGTATATGACATCATGACACCCATAATCTCCATACTCCCAATGTTATTTAATATCTATTTTCTTTGCTCTTCATCTAAATTATTTGTCATTAGTAAAATAAATTACAAAAATAAATCATCTAAATAGGGTCAAGATTTTTTTTTTTTAAAGTGCTTATTTACAAGCAGCTAGTAAGACAAAAAAACAACATTTATAAAGCATAAATAATGTTCATATAAAAATGTTTGATAATTGTTTACCTAATTTTGGCCCACCCTGTATACACAAATTATCTAGCCTCATCTCAAGTTTGCCGAAAACAAATCTTTGTAAATTTAACTATATGAACATGAGGACTACAGTCTGCGTAAAAAATATCCCTCTGATTAAGCCCAAGGATTAAAAAACATTCCAATCGGTGATGACCGGATAAAACTCAACAATGTTAAACTAAAACGAACCACCTAACATTCCTGTGTGGATGTATAGACCTTGAATAGGTTCCACCTATTTTAAAAGAAAATGTTCCTTTTAGAAAAGTCTCCCAATTATAAAGCCAAATGATACCGTCAACCCAATGAGAGTAACTCATCTAGATAAAAGGCCCCTCTGATTACAAAAAGCCTAAGGAGATAATTATCACGTAAAACTGGCCTCGTAGCTAAATTGGCTTTGTGCTCGTCTAAGTAAATTTTATAATTCATCTAGATGAAGGGCAACACTGATTAAAAAAATACCAGCCATATGATAAGAATGTAAAACCGACCTTGTGCCTAACTTCGCTTTGTGCTCGACCAAATAGACATATCCATTTATCAAAAACCGACTATTGTATTGAAGAAACTTATACTGTGTGATGAACGTTCATTAAGAAATTCAGCCAACTATTCAGGAAGAAGTTTGCATAGTTTCCAAATCAACTTTGTTTGCCAATTTTTCCTACATCTGCTTTGACCTTTTTTCTTCACCTCACTACTGAAGAGCTAGAGTCATAATTCCGTTCCACCATTTTTATACACCCATAGTAATCATCTTCACATTATACAGCTTTTTGGATTATTATTCTGAATATTTCTGTCTAAAGATAAAATCATTTTCATATCGAAATAATCTAACAATGATATCTAGTTTTAGAAATATTGAAATTGTTTTCCAATTGTGCACTTATCGAAATTATTACCATTATGAATAACCAGGCCAATAAAGGAGCCTATTTATTTATCTTGTTTCATAAGCCATTTTATTTGGCATAACTTGATCCCTAATAATAAAGAATTTAATAATAATAAATGCCCCAATTATATTTTATGGGAGCAGTTATTATAATCCAGTAACAGATCAAATTTTATTGTGAGGCAGCAGTGATAATAAGCCAGTAACAGATCCAATTATATTGTAAGATAGCAGTAATAATAATGCAGATCAACGTTTTATTTAAAGAAAACAGTAATAATAATCCAATAACAGATCAAATTTGTATTCTAAGGCAGCAGTAATAATAATACAGTTACAGATCCTATGTGTATCGCAAGTCAGCAGCAGTAGCAGAGGGTAGTTATAATAATCCCATTGGTTGATGTAAATAGGTTCTCCCAGACTTGAGTTTTAGCAAGCAAGTAATATTTGGACAGTTCCTTGGGTGAGTTTGAATAAAGACATTTTGTTCTTTCTGCCCTGGGATTAGTCAATGTTTTATCTCCCTGCATATTTAATAGATCGGCCCAATCTTTGCACTTATACCCCAATTATTATGCAAAAATAGATTTGCAACAATTTACAACTAGAAATTTTAAGTGTTGCTCGGCCTTGTTTGGGTGTTTGATATTTTAGCAGCTATTTTACTGACTGAAAACCAGTTTGAATTTGTTACACATGTCCATATACCATATGTATTTATTTTATACTCTCTAAACGAAAAAATGTTCTAAGTAGTTTGGAGTCATGAAAATTTTGGTCCATTCCTTCTAGAAGCTGATTTTTTTCATTTATCTCTGATATTGGTCTTGTTGTTCAGCAGATATACAGAATCTGAAAAAAACAAAAAATACTATAAATAATTAAAATACAAATGATATCAACAACAATCATAATTATATTTAAGGTTGATTTATAAAGATAATCTTTGGACCCTGAAAGGTTGATATATCAGTCTTGGCGACCTAGCTAAAACGACTACTTTGTACAGTAATAGAATGGCTCTAATTAGCTAATTGCTAATTTTGTAACTTACGCATGGCTTTTTTTTCGCTCTTTACTGCTTTTAACGTCAGGATCCAAGAAAGAAAATTAAAAAAATCAACATTAATTTCAAAAACCCGAAAGGAAGATTGCAGGATATTGGAATTAGTGTAAGAATAAATAGGCCTCGTGATAGACCACTGCACTCAGGTTATATATAAATATAATATCAAATATCTGAATGAGAGGGAAGAGGACTTGTACTGGAGTACTAGAGGAGACATTGTTACTCTCCCTTCAGAAATCACCACCGTGTGCGAAATGGACGCAGACCGATGAAAAGCTAAGATGATGTTGCACCATCTAGCATTTGACTGGAATGTTGCGTAGCCTGTTGGAACTCAGAGTAGATTTGTTGTCACTCTGGCTTCAATAAAAAAACAAAGGTTACCGGTTTCAAAAGCACCTGGTGATTGGTGTCGGGTTCTATTATAATAATAATAATGATAATAATAATAATAATATTAATAATAATAATATTAATAATGATATTATTAATAATAATCAAGATGATATTGCACCATACAGTCTTTGACTGGAATGGCACTAATTCTGCTGGATATCAGAGGAGATTTGTCGTTACTCTGACTGCAGTAAAAACCACTGGTTACAGGGTACGCAAGCACCTGGTGATTCGTATGAAATCCCATAATAATAATAATAATAATAATAATAATAATAATAATAATAATAATATTAACAACAAACAGTAATTACAATAAATAATGATTTATAAAATCAGGGATAAGTCTTCAGTCGAATGGAATAAGATCAAAATACAAAAAAAAAAAATTAGTAATTACAGAATAAAATGTAAAATTTTAATGAGATTTAACCAATGATTAAAGTTGATTTTTAAACACTAAGCAGGGAATTTAAAGCAGGAGAGAAAATGATATGTGGCATTGAATAATCAGGTGGAAGAGATGGGTCTCAGTTTTCATACATCTCTGGTGTTGTTTAAATTCTATGAATATGCCTCATGTTTTCTTTTTTTTTACAATAATTTTCCTTATTCTGATAAACAAACGGATCGTTGCGGCCAAAAGCAGAACATCAATGGCTGACTATAAACAAAGAGAATAATCAACCATTGAAAAGGATAATTAACAAAAACCAATAATTCCTTGTAAAATTGAATCTGAAATAAATTTTTACTTGTGAGTATCGTTCCAAAAGTAATGACTTCTATTTGTTATTCATCTCGAATGAACTTTGGCAGTTTAAATTATCGCAGTTTTCTAAGAAAGAAGAACTTCTTAGAATTATTAATGGGACTATTTTCCTCATCCATATTATTTTCTTTCTCGCAACGTTTGGCCTTCCTCAGGCGTTTTAAATTGACTCCTATTGACAGCAAGGTTGGTGCAGTGGAACAAGTTTGGTCTCTGGAATCGAATTACAGGAGTTCGAATCCCAGTCAAAACCATCGTATTAACTTTCAGCTGTCTCGGGCTAATGAGGCTCGTTAAATCGGGAGAGTAACTCAAGTAGGCGAAGGGCAACACTGATTATAAAACCCAGGGATACAATGAGCTCATAAAAATGGCCTTGTGCCTAACTTGGGTTCGTACTCGACCAAGTAAATATACTGTTTTTGGATCTATCTCTTTTTTAGATTCAGTTTTGGTTTTATTTTTCTTCTTTTAACGGAGTTTGAATTTGAGTTTGTTTGTGTTTTACAGCATATCCACCATTTTAGGTCATTTAATGCCTAGAACAATCATTTTTGATAAACATTTTTTTGTTCACACTTAGTTATTTTTTAATAATACAGTATGCACTATTTAATCCATAGCTGGAGGGAATGTGGGGGTCCATACCTTTCCCAATGGTATTAGGCGCAAACGCATTAAAACTTGCGTACTACGATTCCGAAGTCGGACTGTCTATACTCTCAGCCAAATCAACTTCCCCTTCTTTTAACTGAAGATTTGTTTTTGTTTTTGTCGTCAAGGGCTTCTTTTTCCCTTAGCTCCTAGTTTGTCTTAATGTAAGTTTGTGTTATTCCAGTAGGTTTCCGCGTGTTTTTAATGTGTTTATGTTTTTCTCGTATATTCGATGTGTAAATATAATTATATTTAATATGCCCTTATATTATGATGATACTCATGTCTATTAACAATTTTTACTAACATTCTGAACTATATATTTTTATATCATACCTCATCTCAAGGATTTCGAAAAATAATTTATTGAATTCGAA
>JAYKTE010437102.1:0-10373 GCA_036873565.1 Xipholeptos notoides
GAGAAACACCTAACCAATTTATATAAATAAAGCTCTACAACAGTATCGAGCACTTTGGTTATTCATTACCACTCATATTCATCCGTAGTCCAATTACTAAGAGTTACTTCATATATATATATATATATATACACACACACATATATATAGAGAGAGGGATAGATAGATAAATAGATAGAAAGAGGTGTGTGTGTGTGTGTTATAAACATAAATTAGTCTCTCAATTTTCTATTTAAAATCTTGTCAGGTGACAATTATTAGAAATTATAAGCAAAGAAATAAATTATGACAAAATAAAAGAATAAAATAAGGAAGACATTGACATGCCAAAGAAAAAGGATAATAATATAGCTCATAGGTACAATACTTAAGTTAATCTAATTAGATAAATAGCATAAAATGATTTTTAAAAAAATGTAAAGAAGAAAGAAAACAAAAAAAAGTCAACGTAGAGAAAATTAAACATCTAATTTATCTCATGAAAATAAGGCATTTTGTTAGTAAAAATAGAGCTTTACATTAACTGCAAATTTCTGTTTATTGAATTTATAAATTCTGTACCTCAAAACCCATATTTTTTATTAGAATATAAGAATGAAATATTTGCTTTTTTTAAAGTGGAAAATGCTCAATACCAGTGTATTTAGATTTAAAACTGATTAATGTTGATAGAGTAAACAGTCTTTGTTGACTGACAGTGTTTCCCCTTTGCATTTACTAGAACATAAAAAGTTTCCCATGTTGACTATGTACACTAATCTATATTAAAGTTGTTCCTGTGTGCGTGTGTGAACACAAACACTGTTTTAGGAAGGAATAATAATAAATTAACTTCATTGGTTTGTTTTGTATATTTGACTAAGGTTCTCATTTTTGCATTTGTTAAATCAACTATTTTTTGGCCAGTTTATACTTTGGTCCTCTTCAGTCCACATAATAAATATACAAATTATCATGCCTCATCTTGAGGGTCCCCCAAAAAATTCACTGTTTTTGTTTTAAAAATAAAGTAGAGACAAAATCAAGTTGCAGGTATCTCAAAATGAAATTCTTAACTTATTTTTAAATATAGAGAAAAACTTCACATATATAAAAACAACTATTGATATTATCATATATATATATATATATATATATATAAAATGCAAAAGAAAAATAATTAAAAATATCTAAAATATTGAGAATGATTGTTTTTACAAGGTAAATTACATTTTTTTTTACACATTTGAAATGCATGCAACAACAACAATGAATGAAATAAGCTAAAATAAATTATATGTGGAAAGAAACCACAAACAATTCAATGGCCAAATCCTAACAAAACAATTTCAAATAGGACAAACACAGCAAAGATTTTTATCAATCAATTAAAGATCTTATAAAAGGAGTAAATTTCTTTGTAAAAAATTATTATTTATAAAGAAATTAAGATTTATTTTTTGTTTGTAGGAACTGATTTATATAATACTTCATAATTTCATAAAAGTTTATTAAAGAATTTCAACGAAGATAACTTTTTAAATTTTAATGTATGAAATAAATCAACACCTACTATCTTAGAATCCTACATAAATAGAACCTTAATATTTCAAAACATTTCATAGAAAATCATAAGATCTTTTATAAATCTTATTAATTTTTTGAAAGTTTATCTTCAATTAACTTTAAAAATCATATTTTGAAACTTTATTTACATTTGAATATCTTAGATGGATAGAAATATATTTAAAAAAAAAAACATTGATAAAATAAAAAAAAAAGAAGAAATTCTCATCACTCCTGAAATTAACCAATATTTTGAATTGGTACCTCAAAAATTCAATGGGCTTCAACTAAAGTTGCTTAATAGTTTTTATTAACAAAATCTTATCCTTTCAGAATAAGATATTTTTCTTATTATAATTATTTAAAATTATTTTCAAGTTTATCAATGATTGAGCCAATCAATTAACAAAATTTAATTTTGTTTTGAATTTCAACTATTTTTTCATAAGTAATTCATACAAAGTTTATACACTTTTCTTCACGGTAAATGGGTTAAGAAGTAATAATTTTGAAGTTAAATAGTTTTTCAAAATTTTTAAAAATAATAACATTTAGCTATGCCCATCCTCCTCTCTATGTGTGTAAATATGATTACTGAAAACTGAAATGTGATCATAAATTATAACTAGTTTTATTCAATGCATATAATCAAATAATCTTACCATCAATGATGTTTGTCCTTTTTGATGTATTTTGGTTTTGATTTATTGAAAATTAAACTTTACCATAGTTGAAGTTTGTAATTCCTTTCAAATAAATTTTTAGAATATTGAAAAAAATTGAATCCTCATAACTAAATATTTAACAAAAAAACATAGATTCTGAAAATTATCTTTAATTCTTTTAGAATAAAGCTTTTAGATATTATAAAACTAGACTCTTTACGGTTACATTTTTGATAATATGTAACGAATCCTGGAAAATGTTCTAAATTTGAATAGAATAAGGTCTTTATACATTAAAAAATTAAATCTTTAGAATTGAATTCCTAATAAAGTAAAATACATTCAAGGTGATGCGAAATATTTAGAGAAACTAATTGCACCATTTTTTTCTCCAAAGTTTTATTAATGCAATGTTTACGCATTAATTATTCTAAGAATAAAAACTAAAAAACTATTAGAAAAACTGCAGGAAGTGGAAATAACACGAAAAATTAAAAAAGAATTTCTTTAAAAAAATTGATTATCAAATAAAACAATTGAAAGGTTGTAACTTCTATTTACCCTTTCGGATGCAAATGCCGCCTGACCCTCCTCAGAGTTCACGTCCATTTCATCATCAGACCATTCCCAAGCGCCATCCTCAGTTTTGTGTAACCGACCACTAGAGCCAGGAACACGTTTCACCTGAAAATTAGAATATACAACATATGAATTCAAAAGCTTAATCTAACATGTATACCAAAAATAATTAAAATTTTAAAAAGATAATAAATTAAATACTCTATTATTGAGCTGGGCAACATTTGAAAACTTTTTTTAAATATTCTAAATCAATCTTAACCAATTGTTAAAAGAAATAGTACTAAATAACCAATAACTAAGGGAGATGAAAATGAGACCTTTACTAAAAATATCAACCTAAAAGTAAATGTAGCAAATTAGAAAAAAATATGGAACAGGGTTCGTACAGATTTCCAATATCCATTTTCAAGGATTTTTCAAGGCAAAATTTGATATGTGAATAATTAATATGTGAATAAACCAAAAAATCTTTGTAACTGACAACAGGATATTTTCTTTTTATATTTAACTAAACTTTTCGGTTGTTTTGTTTTCGGTTTTTTAGTTAAATTTCATGTTTCTCTTTTACCACTAAATAAAACTCTTTAAATTATGTTTTAAATACTTTTTAGATTAGCAAAAATCAATGCCGTGCTTAGAAACATTGCGGCCCCCACTCACACAATTCAACTTGCGCACCCCCCTTCAACATACTGAATCCACAATAAATGGTACTTTAAACAAAATAACATGCTCTTGGAAGAACGCAAATATTCATAAAAAAATGGAAGAAATCGAAGAATTGGTGTTTTGAAGCTAAAGTTTTCACAACTTTTAGCTACTTTTTGGTATTTCGCAGCTATTTTTATACCCATTTGAGAGTATTTTGGCTCTTAATGTCCTACAAGTTTTTTAAAAGGATTTCCAAAAAATTAAAACCCAATTCAAAAGTATTTTGCTACAGAAAGTTTGATATACTGTCCAGAATTAGAGTTTAGGAATCTATTTAAAAAATGGAGAGGGAGTGTAGGAAGGTATTGGTATAGGGGAAAGAAAAAAACAAATTAAATTAAAACAACATTAAAAGTAACCAAGTCAATTTGAAATGTCTTGATCTATGAGAAAGTCATCAAATGTTAAAAGGCCTCTACACCCTCCACATGTGCAAAGATTTTCATTGGTTCATTTACTAAAGAAAATTCTTCATTTTCTCATTGAGCATTTAAATTTTGTTCATTGATTTTTTTTTTAATTCTGTTCGAGAATTTTTTATAATTATTTTAATAAAAAATAAACAAAAATGGTTTATTTACTTTTATTTTAAATATAATTTAAATTTATTTTATAAATAAAAAATGTTGAATGGGGTGAAAATAAAAAAAATGCAATTAAATAAACCAAATTAAGTAAATTAAAAATATTAAATGGTGTGCGTTTAAAAAAAGGTTTATGCAATTAAATAAATCAATTAAGATCTCCCTCGCATGCATAAGACCTAATGTTAATTTGAAAAAAAAATCTGTATGTGCATTGTGCACGGCACAATATTGTTTTTCCCTGGGAGTACCACATTTTCAAGTTAATTCGTATTTAGAAAAAAAAAATGTCCGTGTAGTACAAATAAAATTTTAAAAACAGCCTTTCAATAAAAATTTCTTTAAAATGGTATTAAAACAGGTTTTCAGTCACCCAAAATGTTTGTGCATGCTGGAAAGGCTGTCGCTAAATTTTCTTAAACGCTTAAGGAATCTTTAATACCTTGAAAGTATGGGTACATTTTAATTTTTTTTTATGTTGAAACAGATATATATAATCTATTTCTTTCTCAAGTTCATAAAAGGAAAAAAAAAAAAAAAGAAGACAAATGCTTCCCCCTACCAAGGCCTCTTCAAATATATATTTGATAGGCGAGAGAAAGGCATGTTGATTGGATGATAATTATTTTCAAGTTAATCCTTTTTTTTTTTTATATTTCAATATATCTGCGAAGCCAATAAAAGCCTGGGGCCTTTCGGTCACTGGTCACTAAGCACGGGGCTTGGCAAAAATGTTTATTCAATCAAAAAATTTCTTTAACTTTTTTTTTTTAATTCGAACTACAGCATACACACTTAAAATCGAAGTGCGCATATTTTAATTGTTTGATTTTATTTTTAAAAAATGATGAATAAAAACAAATAGTTTTTATTATATTTTGAATAAATATTGGAATTCTTAATTACATAAAATATATTTTTTAAATTTTTACCAAAAATAATGAAAAATTCTAACATTTTTTGTAGCAACCAAGAAAAAAAAAAAATGGATGGAGTTGCGAGGTTGCTGTTAAGCAGATTTACAGAAATTCAATAATAATCATAACACAAACAATATAGACACTAATTAACTATTCAATTATTCAGTTATCCTATCCCTTGCAATTAGAGGGGTTTTTTCATAATTCAAATAAAATGAAATGCTAATTTTTCCTTTATTTTTATTTTTCACTCAAACAACGGACTGACTACCGTAAAGAATAAAGTCACATAACTCATATCGACAAATGTATTTTTCGATTTTATTTTTGATATTTAGAAATATTTTAATAGTATTTATTTCAATTTTATTTCTAATATTTAAACAGAATTTTTTCCTATAAAGAATACTATTCGCAAGGACTTTTCAAGGCATTTTTCATATTTTCAAGGACTTTTCAACGTAATAATAAAATCAAGGCCTTTTCAAGGAAAAACTCAAAATTCAAGAACTATTCAAGTCGGTGCGAACCCTGATTGTGGAATTTACACAGGTTCTTCTAGTGAGTATAATTATGTTAATAATGTGATTTAAAAGTGTCAATGAAGTCAAAGGATAATACAAATACATCTTTACAAAGATGAAAAATAAGGAAATGTATCAATTGAGAAATGTTCATCCTGTGAAGAAAAAGTTATAAAATAATTTGAAGGAAGAGATTGATATAACTTACCATAGCACCTGGGTCAGCATCATCATCTCCAAAAGCCAAAGCAAGGTTGCTAACGGCCTGAGTGACACTCTCAACACTCATCTTTTCATTATATGTAAACCAATGGTTCTTTAAAAAAAAGAAGTTTAATTCATGTTTATGAGCAATAACAATATGAAAAAAATCCATCTCAGCTTATTTTTATGGGATTAACTACAAAAATTCAATAATTAATTAAGACAATAACAAAGTTATTTAAGTCAATGCATTCAAAACTTCTTTCATGATTTTGTGTTGCAATCATTTTATCAATATTTTTTACGAATTTCAAAGTTTCTTTTAAGAAATGACTTTATAGATTTTAATGGGAATTAGTTCATTTTTAATTGAAATTTTCTTAACTAAAAATATCAACTATATCCATTGGTTTTAATTTAAAAAAAAATTCAGTATAACAAAAACTAGATTGTTAGTATTTTACTACCTAGAAATATTTAGTCCTAGAAAATAGATAGGATTAATAAATTAGGATGATATAGGTTTGGGAAACAGAAAGAAATGTGAAATTAAGAAATTTCAATCTAAAATTTTCATTGTCAGATTAGAAGTTGAAAAAAAAAAATTACCTGAGCTTCTACTCGGGCTCTATCAATCATAGTTCTGGAATCTGCTACCAATCCACTCATGGCGCAGCCTAACCAAAAATAGATATGCATTGAATAAAAACAAATAGCTGAAAAACGTGTAAAAAGCAATTTGAAATAAATCTATGAGTATATACATTGGTTTCCAAATTCTAATTCTTATAACAAATTATTGACAGATTTCTTAAAAAAATCTCATTAGAAAATAAACCATCATGAATCCATTTTGATATCAAATTCAATGAATTTTAACCATTCCTGGAATAATGTTAACTAATTTTATGATGGTAAAACAGTGGAATTTAATTTTGTGATTAACAAATCAATTAAAGGAATCATTAATTTATTTTAGAATTCATTTCAATCTGAGATTATGTAATCTAGTGAATTTTCTTTACACTTGAGAAAAACAAATGGGGATTTGGTTCCATGTTAAAATTAAAATAAATAAATTTTTTTGCATAAATTAATAAAAGTAAACTTGAGTAAAGAGCTGAAATATGACAAAATTCCAAGCAAAGTAAAAAGCAAAACAAAACATGAACTTCTTTTTAAATATATTTATTCTGTCCTATCTAAAATTATTTTATTTAGCCTTGTTAAAGAATAGGTTTTAATTAGAGACAAAATATTGTTTCTATCATTGTTTCCAGAAAATAAAAAATTAGTTGACATAAAGTAAGGAACAAAACTCCATACCCATTGGCATATCCACTCTTTCAGTTATTCAATGGTAGAATCTTTTTTTAAGCAATATATTATGTAAACAAATTCTAAGAACAGTATAGTTTGACTGTACCAAAGTGATTGAGATTTGATCTTGTGTATGATTCTAACAACCCAGCTATAACCATTACACTATAGATTTATCTCCTAATTTAAAAAAAAATTAAACTGAAAAGAAAAAAAATTAAATTTAAAAAAAATTTAATAATTTGAAACAAAGTCATTAGGAATAAAAAGAATATCAGTGTTACAATACTTGTTTCAAATTACAAGAAAATAGTTACCTATATGCGAATCAACTTCTAGAATTTTCTCAATACTGGATGCTACAATAAGAGGACAAGTTACTCTCTTCTCTACAGCCAAAACTACACCTTCATTTGTTTGGATACCAATAGCTGTGGAGCCAAGCTGTCAGAGAAAATACATTAACATTAGATGGGTTTTCAAGCTGAAAGGTCTACAATCAAATGAAAAATGAAATCAACAGAAATATTTATGAAATAATATATTGCTATCAACATTAATGAAACCATATGTTTTATCGATGTTAATGAAATATGTTTTATCAATGTTAATGAAATATTGCTATCAATTTACAAAAATATTTCATAGTACCTCCATTTTTCAACAAAGTCAATGTTTTAAAATCTATCAAAAATCATGGAATCAGTATGAAATTTTCTGGGATTATTTCTTAAATAATGAACTTTTGAATTTAATTTTATCAAAATCTATTCAAAAATGTTATTGCTGAAATATGACACCCTTAGTTTATTTGTAAATTCTTTATTCTGTTATAATACTGACAAATGATTTTATATTTATCTTCAAAAAGAAAGGAATATGGGTTTTAAAAAAACATTTAATTATTGAATTTTGAGATAAATAAGAATGAATTTCTGTATTTGGATATTTTTGTGTGTATGGGGTGATATTTAGAGGTTTCAGCTGAAGGAAATATGTTTCAGAAGAATATTGAAAAAAATTCTTCATTTATAATTTTTATACAAAAAAATGGAAGCCTCATTGTATAATAAGGAGAAAATATATTTGTTCAGTGCACAGGTATCTCATATATTGAATCAAATAAAGCATATTTATTATGAAATTAAATTTCATAGTTTATTATTTTTTAATTATTTCTATATTATTTCAATTTTCATGCTTACAATAATCCAAATTATCTATGGAATTCATTCAATAAATCTAATGTACGTATGTGATGACTGGTTGTTTTTTTGTCTATGCCATACAGATAAGTGTCTGTCCGGTGTTGACTATTTGTAAAAGTACAATGCATTTTATCATCTCCCACAAAGATGGCGATGATGTAAATATGAATAGTTTCTAACATAAAATAAACAAAATGTCTTCTGCTACGAAAAAAATAATCTTGCAGTATTTTAGAAATATTATTATGAGAAATTGAGGGATTTTTAAGTTAATTTTTTCTACTTAATAGCTAAATTAGGAATCAAACAAAATTTAGAATTAAAATAGCTTTTGAAAATATTTAAAAACTATTTATTAAGTTAAAAAAGGCCAAGCATTAGTTTTCATGAAATTCAAATGTTTTAAAAATTAAAAAGTGGTGGAATATAATTTTTCTTGATGGATAACAATTAGGTCAATATCTTTCTAATAAAATTAGAGCTTATTTAGAAATAATAGGTTTTAAAAGATCTTAAATAGTTTATAATTTTGTTTCTCTTTAAATTGAAATATATTGCTATTAATATTAATGAAATATTATATTGCTATGACCATCAAAGAAATGATGTATTGTTTTGGATATAAATAAAATATTACTATGAAAGTATGAAATGATATATAGCTATTCATATAAAATTATATTACTACCAATAAATTCAATACGAATTGTTTAAAAATGTATTAAATAAAACCAGAAGGCTAATGTGTTGTTTAATAGTAATAAATAAATAATAATATGATAGGAAGAAAATAATGATGTTACAATCAAATACTGAATTTCTTTGTTTTTGTAGCTTATTGAACTTCAGAGTAATATAAAGATAAAAAAATGATTTTTTTCTAGTGTTGGGACGATTCCTAAATTTTGTCCGATTCCGATACCAATCCCTATTCCAGGAAAATGTTGATTAACGATTAACTTAAAAATTCAAGAGAATAGTAATGAATCGTAAATCTAAGGTATTTATTTAACAATGCGATTTAGATTCCCCCAAAAATACACGATTAACGATTCCGATTCCAAGGAATTGTCCCATCACTAATTTTTTCTAAATGAATGCTATTTTGTAAATTACTATTCAATCAATAGCTCAGAGAATGAAAGGATCATACTTTAAGCAAGTATATTGATCTAAAATTGAATGAAATAGATCAACTTCAGATTTAAACTAAGGGATACAGTTAAAAACATGTAAGCTGTCTTCCCTGTGCTACAAAAAGTCTCCAGATTGTTTATTGTTTGCAGTTAAGATGACATACATTAGATTAGAATAAGTGAAAATGATTTTTAATTTATCAAAAACCTTAATAGAGAAATGATTTACCTTGATAGCTTCTATTGCATATTCTACTTGGAACAATCTGCCTTCAGGTGAGAAAGTGTTCACACCTCTATCATATTCGGATCTGGTAAGAAACATTTTATCTGAAAAAAAAAAAAAGAATATTCTCTAATAAAGTGAAATACTATCTTATATTATAACAAAAAATAATCATATTTCCAAAAAGATTTTAACCCTGTAAAATATCATAGAAATAAGCTGTTTGATAATAGCAAGTACTTGGGCAATACTCGGAACATCTAGTTTTGAATTGAACTATGTACAAAATATTAAACATGAAAGTTAATTGTACAAAAACTAAGATACATTTGTGTCATGAAATAACTGTTTAAAAAATCATAAATATTTTATGAACCAATATTTTCCATAGAAAATAGAAAGCGTTCTTGTTTATTCTATAACTGATAACTGTGGCATGGTAAAATATAACAAAAAACCTCAATTAATTAGAAATAATTGAATAGATATAAGTGTGTTAATATTTTCATCCAGTAAATGATCTGCAAATATAGGGTGAATTAAAATACATTAGCATGAATTATATTTTTGTAAATACATATTTAGAGCAGGAAAGGAGACATAACTTTTTACAGTCAAAGTATCAAAATTTCATGAAGTATCATATATATATCTATTTTGTATATTTAGCTAGAATATCATTATTCAGACAAGTTTCATTAAAAAGAATTTCAATTTTCCTTTTCAATATTTTTAATTCGATTTTTTC
>JAYKTE010437213.1:0-19410 GCA_036873565.1 Xipholeptos notoides
ATATTTCGACTTACAGTATCCTTACTTTCACACTTTCTAATCCATTACTTTTACAGATACTCACACACAATATATATATATATATATATATACATACATACACACAGACATACAGACAGACAGACAGTTGCCAGGTTCCCTATACTTAACAAGTAATTTTTGTTAAATGTCACTGTTTACTCTAAATTTAGCTAGAATGTAAAAAACACTTTATCATTAACTAAAGTGAATACTTAATAAAATTTTAAAAAAGCTTGTAGAAGTTTTAAACTAAATCTAATAAAAAAAATAAATAAATAATAAATCCTATCTAATAATGTGTAAAATTGAAAATCATGACAGATTGAAAACTAATTCAATTCATTCGGTCATTCATTTGCTAATAAATCTTTATTCACAAATTGAAATGAAAATTTTCAGATTAAGTTATTTCTGTAAAAGCAAAATGAATGAACAAAACAATAGAAATACTAGTCATTTGTAGCGCGTCACTTTTTGTTTGAGTAAACAAGTCACTTATAAGCCTTTAAACACTGAAAATATATTAAAACTTATTTTATAATTACAAATTATTTAAATTTTGGAAATTAAATATTCCTGAAACATACTGGAATATTTTCATAACAAATTTATTTAATAATCATTTTTCTATGTAAAAATCAGTGAACTTTTTTTAAATAAAAATATAAGTTCTACAATTATAAGCAAACAAATTTGAAATAATGATTTTGTAAGTTAATTCTGATCTAAACTTAGGTCATTTATATTTTAAGATCTTGTTTAATGCCTGCAACTCAGTGGCAAGTGAAGATATAAATGTGGGTGATGTAAAATGGATTAAAATGATAATGATGGAGAATGATTGTGGAGAGAGAGAGAAAGAGAGAGAGAGAAAGAGAAAATGAAAGATGAGGGTTGGAAAAGAAGCTAAGAATGGGGACAAGATAAACGAAACTATGATAAAAGAAGTAATTCTTATGGAGAGAGAGAAAGTGAGAAGAGAGATTATGTACAGGTATTTATCTAAGAAAATATATATTAGCAGTTTTACAGCTAGAATAGAATTACAAACTAGACTTGGAACAGAAAATCTTATTTTTGCCAAGATTTTTCCATAAAATAAAACTTAGAAGTTCATTACTAAGAAGAGGCATTCTTTATAAAAAAATTAAAACAATAATAGAAGATTAAATAATGAAAAAGTTCTTTTTCAAAAGAATATAGACATTAGTTAACCTTACAGCTTTTCCATGAATTTCAAATGAAGAGTTTGTGACTTAGCAAATGAGTTGTTACAAGAAACTCGTTAGATATACCATTAATACAACCTTTGGACAAAACCTAAATAAAAGAAATAAGCTCAAATTTAAAATTCAATAATCTACATAACTCTTGCTTACTTAGGATCGAACTAATGAAGCGAAGAGGTGACCAACAATAAGTGTTAAAGTTCTATACTTTAATTCAGAGAAAGAAAAACCTTGGAAGACTGACTTCACTGAGGTCACTAATATTTGTTAATTCATATCATTGACCATGTAGCCTGGTGTTATGCTGTCCATGACGATGTAGACAGGAAGAGTGGTCAGTGTTTAATGGAGACAAAGAATTGAAGGTGTGCTGCTGTGGCTGCTGTTGCAGCAATCTTTGCAACGTAGCTCACTTGCTTCATCTTTGCCAGTCGCACTTCATCTGCACACCAACAGCAAACAGTCCTACAAGTATGTATCACATTATTTACCATAATCTCCCAACACTGGGATACCAATATTAATTATAAACCATTTAAGATATAAACTTTTAACCGATACTTCCTCAATTTTTTTTTTTCATTAAATACAAAGTTGGAAGTCAATCAAATAACTCGGTCCCATAAATGATAACAATGACATTTTTCAACACTTCTTTTCTTTTTTTTTTTAGATACAGAAATATTTCAAAAAATTGTTTGATTACCATTTTGCCTTTGTCTTGTTTATATGATGTTCGGATACACAGAATTAAAAACTGAATAGTAAACTTAAGAGAGTACATGAAACAAAAACAGGGGTGGGGCAAAAACATTCTTTACTGCACGCAAGAGCACTCAATTATCATATATATTCATTATCATTATTATTATTATTATTTTTCTTCAATCGATTTATTACATCCATTTTCCAAAGTTTTCCCAAAAGCTTACCTGTGATGTAATCTCTGGACTTGCTCCAGATGACTCAATTTTCTTTTTGTATATCTTCTTTTCTTTTTTAGATGTGGGCTGTAAACCTTTGGGTGATATTTGTTGCGGTTTGGGAGTAAGAGTCAGCTTTGAGCGCTGGTCGCAGTCTGAGCCCTCAGAACTTTCATTACTTGGAACGTATGTGCTCTGCCACATGCCCTTACCAAGAATGCTGAAATTGTTAGTGCCTGTCAGTCCCATACAAGCAGTCAATGTGTCTGCACTGAGCGAGGGAATTGGCAGAGCCTCAGCTACTACAGCTGAGGGAGATTTTTTCAAATGGGTCTGAACATTTGGAAAGCCTAGAGCTGTACTATCGATGTCACCTGGAGTTGGGAAAGTATTGCTGCCGGAGTTGTTGATGCTGGCATTTGACGATTCCAGGTTTAGTTCAGAGGAATTCGAGTGCATGTTATTGCAATTTTCAGGACTAGAGATGCTGAGAGGGTAACCAGAGAAGTTGGGTGGTGTATTAGGTGAGAATAATGGTTGCATGGTAGGAGGATGGTTGGATTTCTGAACAGAAGGTGGCAAATGCTGATACACTATCTGTGGAGTTCTTTGCTTTCTAATTGTTGTAGCCATGGCTGAGTTGACCTTGCTGGCAGGAATTATTGTAGTATTGACAAAATGCTGGTTATTGGCGGGACTTGCCATTGCCATTGTATTGTTGGGCACCTGACCATTGGCTACTGTTACAGGGGAAAAATGTTGAACCTTTAAGCGAGCCCCTGATTGAATTTGTTGAACGACAGGTTGGATTTGATGTACGCCTTGTAAGACAAACTGAGTTTGACAGGGTTGACTATCCTGGCTAATAACATGAGTGAGTGGAGTAGTAGACAATGGTTCAACATTGGTTGTTCCATTACTATGATCCATTATCTGAGTAGTTCGGTTTGGCTGGCAAGGCTTGATTCCTGTGGAGGGAATTGAGCCATACACAGTCATCGGGGAACTGACTACAGCTGTTTGGGCTCGGCCAGGTTTTGAAGTGATTAACGATATATCATTATACATTTGCTGTATGTTAGAGGATTGAATGTTGTACATATTAGTACTGATACTGGCCAAAGGTTGGTTTTGTATTTCAAACCTATTTTCAGTTGTTTGCATTGCTACTGGTACAGATGATACCCCATTATTTCTTATGACTGGCTGTGAAAGTCTTGAGTATTGGTAGTCATGCTGTGCAATATTTGTTACAATATTTGGTGTATTAACAATTGCCACATTTGTATACGAGGTATTTTTAGGGGTTTGTATCTGATTAAGCATCAGGTTAGTTTCATTTCTTTGTGAAGTAAAAGGAATAGAAGCCTGTGTTGAGAAAACACCATTCACTTTATCAGTTCCAGCATTGGGCATGGTTTGAACAGTTGCAGGAACATTTTTAAGAATGGGATTTGATGCTGGAATTGGACCAAGTTTCTTTCCTGTTAACAATGACGCTGGATTGATTGTATTCCTTTGAGTATTTCCATGACTAACATTGGCAAAATTAACAGCTTCTCCTTGCCTGTTTTGAAGAACAACCATTTGTGGAGCTAGAGAAGCATTATTTGCTGGAGTTACCTGGACATAAGTAAGCTTACCTTTATTCTTACCCCCAACAAATCCAGTACCCTGCTGATATATTTGGGTGCAATTTTTCAGTTGAATTTTTTCATTCATTGATTTGATCTGATCTGAAGTCATCACTATTGTCTTTGCTATTGTCCCTGCTCGATTTGCTGCTGCTGCTGCATAGGCCTGAGACCCTTCAGCTGTTAGTTTGGGCATTGGTATAGAAGCAGATCCCTGGTTAATAATATTGACATGTGTTGCTTTTTCTGGGACAAACTGTGCTTGTATTTGGGGCGACAAATGTGGCATCTTAGAGTCTCCAGTTAACGTATTATTAATGACAGCAGGGTTAGTGTCAACCATGATCTGGTTTGTCATCATCTGTCCTCTAGCATTAGGAGAAATGACAAGAACGGGAGATTTCAAACCTGGTCTACCATTTGAGGGAACTCGGATAACAGTACAAGTTTTTTTGCCAGAGTCGGTCTGTACGTGGTGTACACCATTTGTAGACGGTGAGAACTGCTGCGGTTGAGTTTCTGATGAATTGTGAAGGATATCATGAGCAAGCTTGATTAATTCAGGTCCTGATTCAGTAAAGCTAGGATTGGAGTAAAGTTTGCTATGTGGAACAGTTGTAGCAACATTAGCAGATTCGATAACATTAGAAATGGGTTGTTCTGAATATTGCTGCTGTTGTTGTTGATGGTGATGCTGTTGAATAGTGGTATTATCTGCCTCAGTATGATAATTGCAATCACAAGCAGTTGTGGAGGACAAAGAGACTTCATGCTTTTGGCCAGGATTTGATTCAAATTCATTTTGATTTGGAGAAGAGTAAAGTAAAGATTCAGTTTGATGACTGGGAGATTTTAAAACCAATCCTTCTTGAGACTTGGGATAGAATTCTACATTTGCAGAAGCACATTTCTTATTAGAGTAGACATTTTGCACCATTTGACTAGAAGTAGAAGAAACTGGATTTGATGAGCTATTCTCCTCAAAAGATTCTTCAGCTTTTAAGCAAAGAGAACTAAAACTAGGTTGGACACCGACCTGTGCAAATGGCTGATGGCCCCCACCATTTGGTAAATCTGAGGGTTTCTTGTTCTGGTGTATCTGACGGGCGTGTATATTGCTTAGAGGGATGAAATTAACATTCGTTTGAGAAGGTCCGGAGTTGACTACAGTAGCAATGGTGGTCGATGTGCCATTGAAAAATGTGCAGGTCTTTGCTTGTGTTGATCCTGGTGAAAAAGACTGATGCTGGTGTAGGTCTTCATGCTTTAATTTTTTCTGCAAAGGTTCTTCACCATTTTCAATGAGACTACCATTGGCCATATTTGGAGAATGATGAATCTCCTGAATCTGCTTTGTGGCAAGTGATTTCATACAGCCATTGTCAATTCTATCCCCTGGAATTTTCTTTTTCCGAACCTTTTTCACTTTCTTTTTAATCTCACCTTCTGAATTTACATTTAAAGGCATGAACTTTGAGAGACCATCACAAAACTCGGTTTTAATGTCTTTACGACCATAACTGGCAGACTTCATTTTGTTGGATGTTAAATTATTTTGTGAACTCATTAAGTTACATTGACCATTCACCAAGTTGCATTGAGAACTTGAAGAACATTGTTCACTTGATTCAAGACAACATTGAGGACCAGATGATAAACAACATTGTGAAGTTGATGTTAAATTACACTGTGTGTTCGATGATAATCCGCACTCTGTACATGGGGGCAAACTCATTTGCATATTTTGTTTGTAACTCAAATGTGAAGATTGTTTTGGCTGTTTCTGATCCTGGTTTAAACCAGTCTGTGTACAAAATTGAAAACAAGATTGTCCAGTTTTTTTGGAATTTGTATTCATAACATGTTTCATGTTAGCATAATGACCTTGGTTCATTTTCGGATTCAGTTGTTGGGCCGGATTAATGTCCATGTTCCCAGGACATCTATCCTGGTTAGCACCCGAACAAGTATTCATTTGGGAGCCAGAATAACTACATTTCTGCTGCTGCTGATGATGATGATGTTGGTTTTGTTTGAAATTACTACTGTGAGTGCATTGTGTTGCAGCATATTTGTAAGAAGTATGGCCAGACTGCATTTCTAATGGTGAGCCTGGTGAGGAAATTTCAGATTTAATTTTTTTCTTCCGAACTTTAAATGGCTTCTCTTCAACATCAGTATCGTCTTCATCAAATAAATCTTCTTTTTTCTTTCGAATTAGCTTTTTTTTCAAAGGAGCACAACAATTATCTCCTGATAGCTCTTCTTCTAATTTTAGACCCACAGGTTCCTCGGCAGTTTCGGACATGGCCTGTCGAATCTCTTCTTCAGTGATATCCTTCCACTCCTTTTTACCAGGAGGCCGACCCTTCTTTTTCATGTTCTCAAGTTTAGTGACTGGATGCCTTTTTGTGGACACTGTTCCAGAACTATTAGCTTCAAAGGCTGTTCTTTTGTCTCCACTGAAAATGAAATGAACAAATAACATTTGAACAAATAACTGGACACTAAAGAAAATGGATTTCAATTCTAGATATTCAATTATCTTTAAGCTTCATTTTACTTAAAATAAGGAAAATTTAAAAACAGAATGAAATCACATATTTTTCTGTTGGACTTGAGCTTTTTTTTTTTTTTTTTTACAAGTACATTTAGTATTCTGTCAGTAAGGCTAGAAACACAATTTGAAAGATAAAAGAAATTCTATTGTTAAAAACCATCAATTATTAGGTTTGATTCATTTTATAAATGTATTTGTTATCAACAAAAGTTTTAGAAATTAGAAGTAAATTATAAAATTATTAAATGTGATAAATTCAAAAGTTTTCATAAAATCTCATTTTTAAAATGATTTCTAATAAAAAAATACATGATTTTTAATAAAATTAAAGATTTAATAGAATAAAACATTTGTTTTGAAATATAAAAACAGTTTTTTTTTCATTATTCATTTCCATAGATCTAAGAAATTCAATTTATGTATAAAAGCACTGTAGACATGGTAATAATTGAAAATGAAATAAGCTATAGGTGTAGGTGCAGCAATATAGTAAAAAAAAGAGGGCAAAACAAAAGAAATGTAAACTAAAAAGCACTTACTTTTGCCTTGAATGAGTTACTCTTGAATGATCCTCAGGGTGAGGCCCAATATCTTTTCCTCTTTTCCACAGTTCATATCGTTCTGGTTGAAATCTACGAACAAATGTATCCATGCTGATTTTCACACCATCTTTCCGGCAAGTGCACTAAAGCAAAAGAAAACAGCAACATTAAAAATAGGAGCAAAAATATTCTATTGAATAACAATTCATTATTTATGATCTTTTTATAATATCAAATGGTAAATTAATGATACTTATATCATGAATATCACTAAGAAACCATAAACAACATAATTTATCAAAAAAAAAAACAAGTTTCTTTTTTTCACTTTTTCTTCTTTAAAAATTATTAAATATTTTTAAAAAATTAGAAAGATAAGTGCATCTTCAACTTAAAAGAATATTAGCAACAAAACTGAAAATAGTATAATCCAAGCATAGAATAAAAGATTATACACTTAAGTAAGATATTTTAAAACTTTACTCAGTTTTAAATTCCTTTTTTTCCAAAGATTCACATGAAACATTTTACTTTATGCTTGCAAAAAAGTCTAGGAACCTGTTTTAAAATGCTTACGTTATTTGATACAAACAAATCTACACATTAGAAGAAAATTAACTAGAAATGCATACTTTATTGAAATAGAAAAATAGCAGATCCACTCATTCCAACAAAACAAATAAGATAAAGATAAAAGGGTAACCTACCTGCAAACATCGCTTTCCGTATTCAATCCATCGAGGTGTAGCAAAATTGGTAGATTCTGCACAATTGAAACCATGATTATATCCTGAATGATAACCATATGGAAAAGTTATCATAAATTCACCTGCCTCTTGTGTAATCTGTAATTTGAAGAGAAAAATTGCAAAATTAAAACATTGTCAACACGAATCATGAGAACAGAATTTTTACAAATCAGCCATGAAAATGAATAAGAATTATTAAGTAATAATTGATAAAATGATTTCTGGAGATCAAATTCAAATGTTTTGAATACACTAAAGAGTTGTTGAAGGTATGAACAATTATTATAATAATAATGAAATTTATTTACCTTATTAACAGGAATAGAATATTTCTTCAAGATATGTGGAGATATTAATGTCATTTTATGACGCAAAAACGCAGGACAGGCTTGAAAACTTGAAGGGAAGAAGCCTGAAAGAAAAAATTAATTAGCTTATAAAAATTTTCATGGATAATAAAGTTAAGAATAAGTATTTGTTTTAACTTAGAAAATTTGGCAGTTTTTCAATTTAAAAGATTTTTGAAGAAAACATTTACATTTATTGAATACATTTTAAATATTTTCTTTATCACAAGTTTCTTTGAATTGACATTTTATTAATTAAAAATGAATGCAATGGGAAAATGAAGAGAGAAGCCACCTTTTATGGAAGTATGTGTAGCCTATAACTTGGAGCATATTTTCATGCATTTCATTATATGTAACAATTGATTTATGATTTTCTTTTCTTATATTATTATCTAAAAACAGGAATAGTTTAAAATGATCTCAATTTCCCTCAATTCAATTCCACATGTATTAGGTGCAAAGATATCTAATCATTGATAAGTAAAAATTGGGTTTCCTAGAATTAGGATTTAATGAATGATTAATGGATTTTTACAGAAGAAAATTCTGTTTGCAAAATCAAATCAAGCATTTGACAAAGTTTCTATTTTAAAAACAATTATAGTCATAGTTTTGTAATATTTATAAATAAAATCCTACAAAAATTGCTTGTCTTTATATTGGCTTATTCACACACACATATATACATAGCAGATAAGTGTAAACATGGAGTCAGCATTATATAAATAAATCAATAATCCATGACTATCAGTAAAGGGAAAATCTACATCCATTTCACATATATAGCAGGGTTTTGACACTTTAATTAAACTAACTAATTATCTTCCAAAAGTTATGTAAACAAATATTCTAATACAGCGCTAGGGTTTGTGAATTAATCAAAAATAATTTACTATAGATATAGGATCTTTTTTTTGATCTATCATCTTCTATAGGTTATTTAAGGCCAGTTAAGGAAATGTAGGATCTCATTGAATTAATAGTTGATATAACGCTGGTTTTTTAAGTAAAAATACGGTATAACTTAATTTATTCCTATGTATAAATTCTTTGCCTAAACACATAGAGAAGAAAAATGTCTCAAATCAGCAATAAACATTGGTGGCATCTTGCCCCCAATTAACTTTAAAATAACATGATTAGTCCTTAACTAAAGCTTTGAAAAGATGCTTGCCTGCTTATCCAAAACTAAATTAACCCTGCTTTCAAATCTTACATGACATCATCTACTCTCTAGATTTAGGGATTATCATGCAACATAAGCTTAAAAATATACAAAAAATAATGTTAATAAAGTTATTTATTGGAAGATAGTGCAATTCAAAATTCTAAATATACTTGCAACTTTTATAGTATTGCAATAAAAAATTTAATCAAAAATTGAATACAGAATTTTAAGGATGATATTATATTACGAGAAAGTAAAACTTAAAACTACAGCATACTAAAATTAATAAAGTAAAAAAGAGAGACTATGTTTTACAGGGAACATTTCAAACTATGGTTTACATAAATAATGGAAAATACTATCAAAATGCAATATTAAGTAAAAAAAAATATTTTGAGGTAAAAATGTTGTTTAAAGATTAAAAAAGTTCCATATCTGATAAATTGAAAATAATGAGAGATCTCAACCAAATATTTACTTCTTTCAAGATTTAATTAAGGTAAGAAGCCCAGAAACAGCAATTTTTCCTCAATTTGCCCTCGGTTTTATATGAGACTATTTTTTTTTTTCACTTTTAAACGAATATTAAATTCTGATAAATTCTAAAATCAATTCAAAATTCTTTCTTTAAATAAATAATGAAAATATTCTCACTAGATCCATAAATCATCAAATATTACATTCATACATCATCAAATATGGGACTCTGTAGAAATGACTGTATTTTATGGATATTAATTAATCAATCTAGAAAATTGAGCATTTTCATATTCCATTTGTTCAAGAGAATTCTCAGCAAACTGCAAAAAACTATTTTATTTCAACTGTTGACAAGTTCAATAGAACACTGAATATTAACAACTTATTAATATGCTATTTACTTGACAAGTGTATGTAAGTCTCCCCCTCAAGATCTACTTTGCAAAGAATGCTTTTCTTGTTAGAAAAATTCCTTTTTCCTACAATTTAAATTGTTTTTCCTTAAAAAAACATGATGAAAAATTATGCAGTATTAAAAGGTTCAACAGTTTTTAAAACATAATTATTTTTGCCATCATTATGAATTATGATGATCAGCATACCTTGAGCAAGTCGCTCCAGTCGTCTTCCATGTTCAGGTGGGATAGCATACCATGATTTTGGTGCTCCAAAGTGAATGTAATTGATGCTATACAAGTCCATATCCTCTGTGTGCCATGCAAACGTTGTTTTCCACATACCAAAATAAAGATAGGCTGTATTAACTCCTTCAATTTTAATTCCATAATCTTCATTGACATGATCCAATATTGTCCCCAATCTGTTAATATTCCAATAATCTTGATCATCATCATAAAGACTTCCTGAAATATCAGCTCCATACACAGGAGAGACAAAGGTGATATTTTTCCAATATTTTCTTTCCAGTTCTTCATAGTCAGAATGACGTGGTGTATGATGTCTAAAAAATAAAAATTCAGGTATAATATATCATTAAAATGTAATAAAAAGAATCAAAAATACATTTTTATCGTTCAATGATATTCAGTGAAAGAATTATTAGAAAATGAATTCAAAACTTTCCCAAACCTAAGATCTGTTGAAATGTTTCGTTACACTCAAACCCAGCTCAACATGTACTTCTATTCTAGCCAAATTGCAAAATAAATATCGAATTGATTGGAATGATTTACAAATAGGAAAAAATTCATTAATAACAGAGTTCTAATATGTCCACATTTTTAAATTTCTATCAATTTCTTCTGTTTTCAAAATTCATTTATTTTATTTGCTATCATTTTCTAATAAGCAGTTATAATTTTTCAATTTTATTTTGTAAAATTGTTCAAATTTTCTTGGTTTTGTGTGAAATATTTCCACCATATAAATATTAGGTTATTATGCTGGAAGTTGTATGGAAGTCAATTCAAATTAATGGAAACTTGATAAACTAATGCACAAAATCTCATAGAAATGCATAGACAGGACTAAAAATATGACTTTCTTCTTTATTGAAACAGACACTAGGATTTGGGGCTTAATATATCAGATTCTAGAACTCTCTTTTCTAACAGATGTGAGGTTTTATCTTACTTTGAGCAAGTGAACTTTTAGCTTTTTCCTTAATCAAACAGTTAATACCCAGTTTTATGTTTTTCGGGAAATAAGGCTAGCTCTACTCAAATCTAAAGACAAAAACAACTCTATTTTATTTTTCTTAAATAATATTTTTCTAATATCTCAATTTATAAAAATCTTGAAATTAAATTACAATTGCAACATTTTAATTGTAGATTTTTTGATAAATAAATCATAACTTTATTATAAGTATTTCATTGTGCTAGCAATTTTTTGCCTATAAAAAAAAAACAACAGTAAACTTTATAAAAAGTATCCAGGTTTAATATTTTTCAAATTGATTAGTTTTAACTTTGAAACAAAACCTTTCAGTTTTAATTTTCACATCAATATCAAGAAAACTGTTTTTTCATTTTTCTTTTAAATGGAAGGATGCAGATGCAGCAGCCAGTTTTATTTTTATTTTTATGGTTATTCCACAGAAAATATAAAATAATAACCCAATCACATCAGATTAATGCATTTTCCTTTTAATAAACATTTGGGCATATTCAGTTAATTAATCTTTGATACATTTCATATATTAATCTTTTAAGAAGTCTTATTCAACATCTATTTTATCAAAGAAGGCCATAGACACATTGATGCTGGGTTTCTCTCCTCATTTATTCCAATCATTCAAACTTCATATACCATTATTTGAAATGCGGTGAGTCAGCATCAAATTGGTTTCTTTGGATGGTGCTCAGAATAAAATTAATTCTGAATTCTTTAATGTTGGCACTACAATTTATCAAGAAAGTTCTGTGGGAACCCATTCAGATTCAATCCATGCATCCAAGAACTCATTAGATTAAAAAAAAAAATTTCCAAACATCATATATTTATGTAGGTATGTCTATCTATGTCTGCATGTATACATGCATTAAAGTCAACCATTCCAGGAAGTGATGATGTTTAACAGGTAATTTCAAAAGTCCCTCATCACTAAAGAAAATTCCGGTACTAGATAAACATGATTATTGCCATTCCCAATATCACATTTAAATTTTATAGCACCTATTCCTTACCAAATATGTAAAGAAAATTATTTAACTTGTAGCTGAAGGGAAAAAGAAACTTCATTAATTACTCTTTTGAGTCGAATTTGAACTCTTTTTTAACACTTGATTATTTATATCAATCCTACAAAGCAAGGACCTTCCCAGATAGGACTGATTATTAATTATTAGACTTTACTAAAATACAGAATCACTTACCTGTCACTGTTAGCAAGTTTCTCAAATTCCTTTACATGAATACCTTTCCTTTGTATGTTATATTGAGTGTACAAGCCTTGGCAGCCACTCACTACTTGAGTGATGGGTGCTGGAACCATGAGATCTACATTTTCATAACCTAAACATCTTGGGGTCCATTCTGGAGGAGGAATTACCTAGACGGACAAAAAATAAAAATTATAAGCAACAAATATATATACATTCATTCAGGAAATAAAAAGTCAAGAAGATTGATTAAAACTACTGTTGTTGATTTTAAAACTTTCAAATGAAAAAAAAAAGATCAACAAATTTTGACCAAAATTGTAGAATAATCAAACAATGATTATTTAGACTCATAAAAAGAATAATAATTTAAGAGAAAAGTATTAGAGTATACTTAACATACTTAAAAAGGTAGACGTTTTAATGATCAGAGTGTGAATAAGAGGAGTTTAAGCTAAGACTATCAATTGAATTTTCCTTCTGCTAGCTTAATACATTATCATTTGATAAGAAAATTTGAAAATAGAACTGAGAAGATACAAAAATACACCTTCAGTATGCATTCTTTTACCTGGCCTGTCTGCGTAAAAAAAATGAAGTCTTATTAGACATGTAGTATCAAAGTCTATATGCTAACAAGTAAAAGTCAGAAATATCTGAAGCCAATAATATAAATACAAATTTCTTACTATTAACATTTTCCCCCCAAATCCATTCTAAATAGAATTTGTGGATCATTCATTATTTTTGCATCAAGATTGAAAATAGAGAATTTTTATAGAAATTTTTTTTTTTTTTCACTTCCCACAAACAAAACTAAAATGAAAAATTCTAGAGAAAAATATTTTGTTTAAGCAAAAATAAAAATGTTGTATTTACAAATTCAAAAATATATCGATTATATATTGCTGTATAATTAGAGAGCATGACAAATAAATATCTTATTGAGAAACTAATTAAGATTAATTAATATGCTACAGAAAAAAAAATGGAGGTGCAAAGTAATTTAGCTCCAAAAAAGATAATTTCTTCTTGACTAAATATATATGAGGGTCATTGCAAAAGTAATGTTATCTATATATTTTTAAAATCCTGCCTAAATGGATTAGAAGGGATTACAAACTGCATTGTTAAGATGAATGAACTTATGCATTCAACACTTGAAAATTTCATTTCCGTGTTGCAGATACTGACAGTGAAACTCTGAGAAAGCAACTACTGTCATGAATATGCGTAAGAAGCAGAGATTAATCACTGAATTCCTTGATGCCAGCACAGTTAGGAGATGGGTTTGTCAATTTCAGAGTGATAACAAAGATGCTTTGAACATGAAAATAGATAACCTTGTTTATTGCTGGCAAAAGTATGTTGAGAATGGAGGTGACTACACAGACAAATAAATTCTGGAGCACCAAAAGTTGCTTGTTTTAATAGAGTCTTCGTTGCTCTTCAAATTGAAAAAATAGGTGGCATTACTTATGGAATGACCCTCTTAACAGATTTCCATAACTAACAAAAAACTAATACAGTCTTAACTTTTGAGCTGCTAAACATATTTTGAGAATTCAAAAAAGTTAAATGAAATTTGAATAAAATCATTTTAGTTTTCACAATGTTTAAGAATGTTTTTGAAAAATTACAAAGTAGAACTTTAAGAGATATCTACTAAAACGTGAAAGTATTTCATTACTTGTAAGGAATATAAGTTACTTTTATTTATGATATCAAAATTCTTATGTTTATAGCTTTGCTTTTTATGCATAAAAAATCATAAATGATACCAGTCAATATCTGTATTCTAATATCCGTGAAATAAAAATTGGACCCAAATCACCAGTTATTTGAATATATATTCTAGAATTTGTGAAGTGAGAATTGATAATTAATTTTATCTCGATTATTCAGGCTACTATTCGCCTCATGATTGTTATATCCAAGGAATACAACAAACTATATGGGAATAATAATTCAAATAATCTAAAAAATATAGGAATAAATATTGCTTATTTTTTTTAAAAGATTTTGTTTATTCATTAATGATTGAATTTAATGTCAGTCAAGCGAAATTTATATTTTGAAGCAACAATCTTTTTTAGAAATAAATATAAATATTAGTATTCTAAAGTTTTTATTTGCAACCAAGTAAATAAACTATAGCAAACCTTACAAATGATAATCCATTAATAAATATTTTATATTTTACTAATCAATCAATTTTTGAGAAATTCAATATCTATATTTTAATATGCATAGTCGCTCCGACCGTTATCATGATAATTTCCCTTAGAATGAGAATGGAATATTCCAAAATTCCCAATAAACAATTGTTTAAGTTTTAGTGCTATTCATTAGGGAAATAGCTAGTGATGTTCTGATTAGATAAAAACATGTTACCATTAGCAACTGTAAAATTAGAAAAAAGTTTTACCATCTCTATTTAAATGTTTTTTTGGTGAGAGAAAACATTAATTTTTCCACTGTTTACACTCAAATAGTTATTTTAAGTTATTTAGACAAATCAATTTAAATGTTAAGGACATAAAGGATTTCTGATCATTTTTGCATATCTTTGATATTTTTCATGGGTTCTGCTGGTTTCTATTATTCTTTGTTATGGTGCATTTCAAAAACTAAATGTGCCAATTTAAAAAGAAACAATAACTTAAAACAATAACTAAGCTAATTAAATGCAAATAGATCAGATTTGATTCCCATTAAATAGAATATATATAATAAATAAAATATAAATCTATCAATAAATTTCATTGCGAGTTTAGAGCTTGAATATGCAAGTATGTCTGTGACTTGACAACATCTAATAATCCATTCCAAAGTGACATTGGTTTCAGTTCTTTTAAAAGTATCTTGTCCATTTTCTGTGAATGGATTTTATTTCAAACTCAACTGCTTATTATGAACATTTGAGTTCCATTTACAATCAATTCTTCTTTTCACTTTAATTTGATTCAATAATTCATAACAACAGCTGACATATCAAATAATTTCTTCTTGCATAAGTGAACAATCTATCTATAAATGGTCAGAAATTTATTTGAAAGACAACTTATATTCATCATATCATCATCACTCTCCATGGAAATTTAGATTTCTTTTCTTTCTTAACTACCAATAAATAAACTGGTCTAGTTTGTTGTAAAGAAATACATTCATTTCTCTCTCCCTCTCTCACACACAGATTTTGAATTACAAATTTTTGATTTTGATCAATGATATTTTCAGACTTCTACTGATGTAAGTCAATAGAGCTGCTGGACACTATCAAGTTTAAAGGACTTATGTTACTTCCTTGTCTCAAACACCAATTCTGTATTGTCTTAATTCAATGACAGTACATAGAGAATCTCACACACACACAGGGAGATTTTAAAACTCTCTAAATATTTGTCCATTTCCTCAATCCAAAGAATAAATGGTTTCTACATAGGAAAACAAAAACAGCAGAAAAATGATGAAAAGAAAAAGGACAAAGAGTTGGATAATGAATCACGGTGGAAGGAGGAAGACCATAAAAAAAGGAAAGCAAGAAATCAAATTAGACGTTTTAAAATAACAACCATTAATGATAAAAAAATGCATTGCATTGCAAAGGTAGCAAGTCTATATATTTTTAACTAAATGATAGAAAAAATTTGTGTATGAGAAAAATAATAGAATATCAGTTGACATAATATGAAATCTAGTAATTAACCAACAGAAAATGAAATGCAAAAAATAATGGTCACAAAACTTAAAAACAAATAAAAATTTTAATCATTGATAAAGAGATAATGATTTTGTAGGGTTTGTTCAAATAGATCTGCTAGTTTCATTTTAGGATACTTATCCCAAAAATAAGGTAAGTTTATCAAATATTTTAGATGAAAATATGATATATATAAGGCATTAAAAAGGCATGAATGGTGCATTTGCATTTTATCTAAAATTATATACTACAGGGATCTACAGACACAGTTAATTTTAGTTGACCTTTGACAACTGAATATTTTCATTTACTAGCCAAATAGAAAAGTTACTAGCCAAACCCATGAAATGTTATTTCAGTCTAGCCTTATAAATAAACCAATATTATTGGTATAGAATACATTGTTCTATTTTCTCTTCTATCAAATTTTAAATAAGTTCACTTTGTTCAGTTTATATTAAAAAAAGTTGAAAAGACATTGTTTCCCTCAGTATTTGAAAGATTGTTAGTGAAAAAACAGTTGCCAAAAGATAAGTGTTTTATTATTTTTAGTTGCCACTTGGAAAAATCACTCGCAATGTAGAGCCATGTACTACTTAATTTCTTTTAATTCACATTAAATTCTTAAAGAACTTTAGTAAACTTTTGATGAATATTCTCAGCTGAAATGCGGACAATTCGCATATCTGCCCTGCACCACCAGTGAACCTAAAAGTGTCACTAATTTATTTCTGATTGAATATTAGACAGTATCAAATAAAATCTAAAATAACCTACTTTCGCTAATCCAGCTTTATGGGCTCCTTGAGACTCAATATATCCGATGTATTTATTGAAGTCTTTGAATTCTTCCATTGTTGGTCGAAAGACCATGATTTTAGGAAAACTGCCACCACTGCTGGATTCCATGACTGCAACATCACAATCTGGAAGAAAAATGTTCAGTTCATAAATGAAATTATTTCAACAATTTGTTATTCATTACTTATTATGGACATAAACAATAACAAAAAAAACAAGTCAATCAAAAACAGCAATTAGCTCTGATGATAAAATACTCAAATACCAAATTGATTATAAAACAGGGATAAGTGAAAGAAAGGGAATTTTTTACTTTTCCAAATAAATCAAATAATAGAATTAAATAATATGAAGAAGAAACAAAATTTACAATAATTTGAGGAGAAATTGATATTATTTTTGAAAAACTACTACTACTACTACTACTATTTTCATTATTTTCTTCTGTCATCATAATTTTGTAAGAGATGAATTAAAATTTCATAAAACAGGGTTTGTTGAACAGATTGAAATTCTGAAGAAGCTAAGCTACTATAACGCTCCGCTTTTTTTTTTTGGGGGGGGGGTTTGCCGGTTCAGGTGTGCTAAAAACGATTATGTCATTTAAATCTGTCGCAAATTTTCCACATAAATTAATGTGCAGACGTTGTGAGGCGACCAGCCGTTATAGCTTTTTTAATGACAGACAGCGGCTCGTAGATAAGAAAATAATCCAAAGAAACCGGATTATTATCAAAACGGAAAATTTCTGACGGATCACCCGAAAATCCCTAAAAAACAAATTAAGAGTGGTTTTTGTTGTCCTCGTCCTTTTTCGCCACGTTTTGGCTAACTGACTGCTGGAGGATTGAGTCTCGGGAGGGGAGTAGTAATAATATTATTGCTGTGATTTCCTAGACTCAACAATAACACTCATTCCTATCATCCGATGATCACGGTTAACATATAACGAAGGACAGGACAGCTGGCTGAAAAATCGTGGGGAAACAACTATTGTAAGGATGAGGACAACGGCGAACGCTAAACGCTAACCCAAGTCCGCAAAACTGGAAATAGATTTTAAAATATCTAATATCAAATTGAGCTCCCCCTTCCCTTGGTGGTAAAGTCGAACGAAAGGAATAGAGATATGTGGCAAGAGACAGACAGACAGCACAGTAAGAGTAAGAAGTGAAATGAAATAAGGACTAGGGGAAGGAAGGACGGTCGGTGACGCCCGACGCCGTGGACGGCAACGAAGACAGAAGACAAGAAAGCTTCCAGATTTCAAATTTTGCTCAGATTTTAAGAAGAAAGACAAAACGACGGACTATGAAATCAAGTGTTGTAAAAAATCTTAAACCTCGTTTCTTATGATTATTTTTTAATTCACATTGAAATTTCGATGAAAAGACTAAAACAAAACAAAAACAATTATTAATCCTCGCGGTTTGTATGGACGTTCTAAGAAAGAAAAAAAAAAAAAAGGTGAACGATCGATCATCGAGCATTGTTGGTTGTTTTTTTTCCAATTCCTGTGAGTTTGCTTTTTCTTGATCATTTTTTTGTAAAATGCTCGCGCAAGCAAGTCTAACAATAACAACTAGAATTGATCAGGGGTTAAGGGAGGAAGAGAAGGGGGTATGAATAAAATGATGGTTGAATAGTGCTGGTGGCTGGTTCGGTTTTATTCACACACCTTATTCTTTTACTTTTCGTTTTTTTTTTTTATGCGCAATATTATCGGTTTTGGACACTCTACCAGATTATGGGAAAAAAATCATTTAAGCGGGTTACATACAACGGACAACGCTCTAAATCGATCCCCCGTATTGAAAACACGAGACGAAAAAACAACAAAATGAATTATAGTTTAGAATCTAAGGACAATATTAGTTTTGGTGTTTTTAAGGTTTAGCTTAACGAAGGATAAAGCCCAGGTTTGGGGTTAGGTTTTTTTTCTTTCTTTTTTTCCAATTATTATTTTCTTTTTTAAAACTTTGAATAAATGAATGAAAATTTGTGGGAAATTAACTTTTTAAGAGATTTATTACGTCTCTTAATTGAATATTTACGAAAAACTGAAAAAGATATATACTTTTTTATTTAAAAAAAATTCGTTTTTTGGTGTTTTTTCGTAGATATGTGTCGCCACTGTCCAATCGATAATATTCCACAGAAAAAATTGAAAAAAGACGAAAATAAAAAAAATTATAAGGTGTTGTGTGTGTGTGTGTGTGTGTGTGTGTGTGTGTTGATTGTATTATTCAACCAACCTAGATTAAATGCAAAAAACAAAAACAAAAATAAAATCAAACAAAAACCAACTCCCAGCAGCACTCAGCAGTCAGCCCAGCCGGTCAGTCAGTCATCAAATCTTTTTTTTTTTGGGGGGGGGGGGTATTGTTGTTTGTTTTTTGTTCGTTTT
>JAYKTE010437214.1:0-10372 GCA_036873565.1 Xipholeptos notoides
CAATAAGTAATGACTTTGTGGAGATTCAGATCTTTGGTCAGAACTGTCTCCACTGTGCCAATACTAATACCAACAGCTTCAGATATCATCCTCACAGTTCCCTGATGGTCTTGCATCACTAATCTTTGCACTTCCACAATGTTTTCCTCCTTGTTCAGTGCTCCAGAATTGGCTTCACCCCAACCTGTTCATTTCCTTCAAAAAATTTGTTACACTACCGATAAAAACTTGTTTGACTCATCTGTTCATCTGCATAGGCATCCTTGTTTGGTTTCCTTAAGTGTAACACAAAATTTAATAGCATAATGCTGTTCGTTGTTTCTTTGCATCGGCAAACCTGATCAGACTGGTCCCAAAATGAACACCGCTGCACTCAAACTTAGAATGAGAGGAACTCTGTATGAGCTTTATCTTTTTTTAAAAAGGTTCATTTTGATTAAGAAAAAAAGATTAATTATGTTTTTATTAATGGAAAAACTTCATGCACACCTTAATTTCATTTATCAGATTAACACTGACCTTTATCAGTCACTATCATAAAAAGATTAGCAGCTGAATTAACCTTAGAGTGGTTGTGAATGAAACAACCTCTGATTACTTATGTATACATATATGTATATATTATATATATTACTTTATAGGTTACTATTTATCTCAAGGCTGTGAATCCTATATGATATAAGAGATTTTTTCAATAAGCAAAAAGAAAACAAAAATCAATCACTATCTTGTCTGGATCAATAGTTTGAAAAGGTTTCCTATATTGATTGCAAATGCTTTCCCAATGAAAATGTAATGATCAATCAACTTATCAAGATTTCTATGACAATAATCATAATACTTCCTGAAAACAATCAGAAACAAACTTTCAGAATTATTGTTTCCTTTTCTTTAAAATATTTGCTTTCTAAGATGCAGCTTGAAGTATATTCTCACAAGATTTTTTTCATTGTAGCACTCACTATCACTCTTTTTAAAAAAAATTTTTATTTTAATTTTTATTGCATACTAGCAGATAAACCTGGCGCTGCCTGGGTGCTGGACTGCTGGATTAACAGTTACATAACTTTTTTGGCAGCTAAATTTCCACCCGAAAACCAATTAAAAAGCTTGCTTCATGTCTAAATACCTTAAATGTCAAATTTCAATTGTTTAGACCCAAAATTAACAGAGTATTTTGATAGAGACTGCAAATGTTAAATCTTTCAACTTTGATCCCAATTTTCTCCCTGCTCAAAGCCAATTAAAACTCTTTCCCCAGGTCCAAGTAACATGTATTCAAAATTTCAAGTGTTTAGACCGAAAATTGGCAGAGTAGTTTGGTAGAGACCGCAAATGAAAAATCTTTCAACTTTTAACCTCTTGGCAGCTACATTTCCAGCCGAAAACTAATTCAAAAGCTATGTCTGAATATTCTGAATGAACACTCTATAGAAACTAAATCAAAAATAAGATTGATCATTTTTCAAATTTTTGATTGGATTTTTTTAAAGATTTAAATAAGTGTATTCTAATTTTGATAAATGGTATAATGATGCATAGAAGTATCTAATAAATATCAATAAATGAAAATTTAAAAAGCAAAAACACTTGAATTTCCATAAAAGAATAATCCAATTTGTGTATTAAAAAAAAAAGGCTTCAAATACCATCTCAGTAATTTGAATTTTACAAATTGAAATGCTGTTATCTTTATATTTTCTTGTTTTTTTTTTTTTGTTAATTTATTTTTGTTTTGTTTGTAGAATTAACAAATTTAGTGATAAAGAAAATCCATTTGATAAAAGCAATATATTCTGAAATAGAAGTTATACATTCTTAAACATCAAAATTGTTGATTTTCATCTGAGTTAAAAGCAAATTAGTCGGTAATTTATAAAATCAAATCAATACTTTTATGCATTTTCAAGAGTCATTGTGGGTGCTTTTTATTTTGTGTCTGCTTTTTTTTCTTTGCTTTTGTGATTCCAATATTCATCTGTTTCATTGTTCAATCTGTCTTTTCTTATTTTCAAAGAAAAGAAATACTTCCTTCCCTATCTCTGTCTCCTTCCCATTTCTTTTCTTTTTTTCCCCGTTCGTTCAGTTGGTAAGTAGAGTGGTAAGCAGTCTTTTGTTAAAATAACAAAACCACAAGCCAATATTTATTCCACAGGGATTGTTCTTAAAAAAAAAAAAAGACTGAAAACTGAACCAAATCAATAACTGTAAATACTTTCAATCCTAATGGTGCTCCTTAAAATTACAGAATATCTCTATAATGTATATTGATTAAAAGTCTTTTAGACAAGATCTATTGATGGTGTAACAGTTAACTAATTTGTGTTTTTGTCATCAGTTCATTAATGATTAACAATATATATATATATATATATATCATTTCTAGACAATATTAATAGGAAATAAGAAGACAAATAGGAAAAATATTTATTTCTAGTTAATGAAAAAAAAAAATTAAAAAATATGCATCTGGAATTGAACCTACATATTGCATCTTAGAAAACAAAGATACTACCAACTGAGCTACAATAACACCAATGAAAATTGGTGTAATTTTAATGTTTTTATAAATAACATCTGCATCCCTTAAATTTTTTTTAGAAGTTTTATTTTTACATTTTAGTTGATTAATATTTTTTTAAATAAATAATAAATGAAGATATAAAAATAATATTTAAATCAATTTCAAAATAAACAAAATATCTTTTAAAATTAAAACCCTTTTTAAATCAATTATTTTCTTAAAATGTTTGTAATTAATTGATTCCTTATTTATTGATTTACTAAAGATAACTTTAAATAAAATTAAAATGAAAAATATTACAATTAATTAAAACAATGATTTCCTTTTAAAAATAAATTAAAAATCCACAATAATATAATTGACTTGAAAAAAACAAGAATTCAATCGATAGCAATGAGTTTCATGGATGAACAATAACGTTCATCCATGAAACTCAAGAGCGCGTTCTATCACTGTTGCTAAGCGACAAAAAATGGCTTTGGATAGATAAATAATAACGGTTTCGATAATCGATTTTCGATAATTATGGGGGGTATTATGATACAAAACCTTGCATATACCACTCCCAGTTAAATTTATTAATGTTGTGTAAAATTTAAAGAAAATCTGTTCAGCCATTTCTGTGTTTACTCACACACACAAAATTCCATTTATATAATAGCAGAGATTATTGGTAAAGAATCTGCATAGATTTTTAATTGATGTTATTTAGAATATTTGGACTAATATTCTTATTTATTTCATTTCATTCATGTTTCAGCTGATTTAATCTGAAAGGAACACTTTGTTTAAGATTTTGATGGGTTCTCAATAATAAAATATGAAAACCATTCAAATGATACTATAATAAAAATAATTCTGGTTTGTATCATAACATATTTATGATTAGGTTTTAGTTTGAATTTTTTCTCCTTACAGTTTTGTATTGATTGATGTCTTGTAAATTGGATTAATTTCAAATAATCATTACTAGTTTCTGATTTATAAAGGAAAATGGATAATGTTTGATTGATTGATTGAAATGAAAAAGTTTTTGATCTAATGTCTTGTCTGTTTGTTTATTGCAGAAGGTTGATGTCCTAGGTTTAATGGTGACAGATATAATGAATAAAACACACGAATTTCTTCAACCTAATCCAGGTAAGTCTGTCTTGTATTTCAAAAAGAGGACATTGTATTAGACTTGCAGAAACTCAAATGCTGCTATTTTTCTAGATTATTTTTCATCTGATATTCATTTACAAATGATATTGCATGGATAAAAAAGGTATCTTTTGATTTATTGAAAATATAATATCATATGAGTTGGGTTAGTTATCAAAAAACACTATGTTTACAGTTGTCAATATGAGTCAATTTAGGGCATCTGTGGAAGACCGAAGGGGGATTCAGTCAAAACATTATGAGAAAGAAAATAATATGGATGCTGTATAAAATATATGGAGACAAGACTGGGTAGGGAAATGTATCAGTAATAAACTATTGTTCAAATTCCTGTGAGTTATGGCATTAGCCTTACGTGGTCACACCATAGACATGTGTATGACAGTAATTATATAGAGCTTATGTCAATTCTTATTTTGAGTTTGCTAGTTGTTTGTGCAGTGTTGCAAATTTTGCAAAACTGAAACTGATGAATTCCTACTTTGTGATTGTTTCTTATTTCTTTTGAGTAAATCGGTTTTATTATGTAATCAATCGTTTGAAAAATTGGGATATTTTAATTTATATTGTCTAATATATTTTTTGTTAGTAAGGTTACAATTACTGAGTTTAGGCTTAGTTATCTGAGTTGGCTTTTTGAGCATTTTGAATCACATGTATTTTTTTTGTAACTAGCAATTGGATCTGAGGCACATATTATTTTTAGTAAATAACCAGGTAAATAACATGAAAGAAAACACCTGCTACAATTCATGGCAGGATAATAGTGTGTCTATTAGAATAAGCAACATTCTTATTTCATGTGTGTGTGTATGTGTGTGTGTGTGTGTGTGTGTGTGTGTGAAAGTAGAAAGTGGTTGCTTCAGACTTTTTCACAAGAAGAATGCCATCACTGTGAAGTAGCAAAACAGAATTGCAATCAACAACTCTAACAAGGTGGAAAATTGAAAGATGGTTATAGCAGTAAGGTGAACGAATGATAAAACTGGATGTCTTTGTAGTTACCATTTTTATTTATCTTGCATTTACTTACCAATGCTCTATGCATCTGATACACTTGAATTCTGTGGAAAATAAATGTTGCATTAGTTTGCTTTTATTCATTATATTCAGGGTAACTTGAATATATATTATTATTGGATTTGTGACAATATGCTTTTATTAAAGAATATTCTTGTTGTTACTTGACTATTTTGTGATTTTACCATTTCTTTTAATTCCGTAGCTGTGACAATATGCTTTTATCAAAGAATATTCTTCTTGTTACTTGACTATAATGTGATTATACCATTTTTTTCTAATTCTTGGATTAAGTTTGAGAACTGAGGTACCACTGTAATCTTGTAAAATGTGTTTGAATTGATTCATGCAGAATCTATATCATCAGCTATTTTCATTGTAATTGAAATTGCTTTATTGTTCAACGTATGGAAATACAGGGTTATTAAAAAATGAATGAAAAAGCTGAGGCCATGCATCGTGAAATGGGTACGATAGATTACTTTTGCTATTATTTAGCCCCAATTTTTAGTTGTTGTTGGTGTTATAGCTAACATTCTCTCTTGATGACTAACACATGATGTAGATTATTTGAGATTTCAATAAAGTTGCTTGCTTAATCATTGGTGATAAATAGTTTACAACAAATTCTAATCTGTTTAATTGACCTGGATTTGTTATCTTGATATTAAACTGATGTAAATAGAAAGGAAAATTTTCTTAATTGTTGGTTATTACCTCTCAGTGAATTAAATACAAAATGTTGACAGTTATGCCTTCTATGTAAGTGATGTATAAAAATCTAAAAAGGATGCATCAAAATCTTATGGTAGAGGTTCACCACAATTTTTGTCAATTTTTCTGGGTCTTCTGCTGATTAGCTTTGATTTTTGATTTCTAACTTTAGGAAATAGGTTTCATTCTGTGTTAATTCCATCATCTAAAATATGGAACATTTGAGAATATTTAAAATTTAATTCTTATTGATTATAACTGAGCTAAAACAAAAAACAAAATCTTTAGTTATAGGTTTAAGTAATTTTCAAAATTGTTTTTGGTATAATGGCTATCAAAAGTTATTCCCCCCCAATAGAGTCAGTTGTAGTAGAAGGAAAAAAGATGAAGTATAAACGTGCTTTTTTATTAGTCAATCAAATTGATTAGATTATAACATGATAGTGAGAAAAGAAGGTTTTCTGGTATTAAATGACCAATTCAATAAGGGCATAGAAAACCTACTAAAAAATTAAAAGTATTGCAAATATTTTGAAAAACGTAGTGCTGTGGTTTAAATGATATGTGTATCAAAGTTTAAAGTATGAGTTATCAAAAATTTTATGAATGGAAAAATTGTCTAGGTCATCCTAAAATTATGTGACCTAGGCATCTGCAATTTTACAGATAATTTGTGATTGAAGTGACATGATTGAATGATGTCATCATCTCAAAGATTCCATGATTATTGTGATATAAACCAAGAAAATTTGTAAACAAGTCATTCTTTAAACAGTTTTCAAACATGAGTTCGAACAATCTCTCCGCCCAGCACAAGTGTAGAGAAGTCAAACTCGCCGCAATGTTTGACAAGCTGTCAAGAATTGTTTCAACAATCTTCTTATGTACCTTTGAAGAGACTCATTGAAAATAAAAGTAATATTTTTTCTCATCAGCTTTAAAACGTTTGTTGGTCTCAATATTTTTTCCTGTAAATTAATTTTAATCAAAACATGTAATACTAATTGATCATCATATCTATACAAGATGACAAATTATTTTAATCACCTTTATGGCTAACACAAATAAATTGGTCTAATTTTTTTCTGACCATTTTGAATTTGATCATGTGACTTTAAAAATCAATAGAAACAATTTTGTTCATCATCAGATTTGAAGTGTTAATGCTTGATCTGGTACTGATTTGAAACATTAGAATCTTTTTATTAATATAATCTGATAGCTAATCTAGTTCGACTTAATGCCATCCGATTGGATAGATTTAGCTAAAGAGTTATACTCAATAATGTTCTGAATACTACTTATAGAACATTATTTTGTGGTATAATTTCTTGTTTTCTTGAATGCTATTAATTCAAATGTTCTTTGAAGAATTTGTTTTTATCCTATTAATTAACTTGTTACAAATAAGCTCTTCATAATTCTAGCACTTGCAGTAGCCTTCTTGGTAATTTCAAGAGTGTGCGTCTTCTCTCCTCAACAAAATCTCTTGATTGTTTTCTTCTAATTGTTTCTTTTTGAGATATTCTCTGGATTGTTTATATTATCATCTTTACATTCTAAAGTAAAATAAACTAGGCTGAACGACCTGGCTTTCCTCTAAACCCCAATGAATAATATTAGCTTGTCCCAGGAAGTGTGTCAAGAATTCTTTGATTTGAAGCTGGCTTATTGGTACTTTCACAAAATCCAAAAGCTTGCAGATCGATTGCAGAAAAGTCTTGGAAAATGATGATCTATATTTTGAGGAATAATTTTGATTGTTTTTGTTATTACTTGGCGAGTAAAATTCAAAGTGTTAACAAACTTTTAAGACAATCTAATATATATAATTGGTTGTCCCAAAAGTTCGTAAACATTGATGGTCGTGAGTAAAATTTCAAAGTGTTTACAAACTTTTGGAACAACTTAATGATAATAATTATGATAATAAAGAGATATGAAACAGATTTTAATAATTATCAATTTACTATTCTTTATTTAAATTTGATATGTTGTAAGCACAAGGTAATTTGGATTTTTTTTCATATTTTACACCTTCCAGAATTAATGATTGACACAAATTGGACTTTGAATAAGGTATAGCTGAAGTTTTTACAACTAATATAGTCTTTAAAAGTTGTATTTGCAAACATAATTTATGAGATTTAGCCATTTTTAATCAAAGAGTCTCAAATGTTTATACAACTGTTGACTTTGTGAAATCATAATGAAACCTTGTAACCAGAACAGAATATCTTTTATCTTTGTAGAGTTTATTCTAGATGACTAAATCTTGATAAATTGTAGTTTAGAATTGTTTTTTTTTTCAAAATTTGTGATGAAATAATCCTGGAAATTTCATTTGCCAAAGGAAAATATTGTCAGTCAACTAAATTTAATGGTTGAATAAATTTAGGCATTTAAAAAATATTGATGGACACTTATAAAAACAGCACTTATACAATTTCATATAATGCAAGGTGATAATAAATAAATGAATTTCAATGTCAGTGGTTCAATGACAAGAATAAAAGATTAATATTATCTAGACTGCATACTTTAATCTTCTTAACAGATTACAGAGTACGTAGTCATTGTATTCTCAATATAACTTGTTACCTCAACATAATTTCTCTTGGAAATATATCTTTGTGAGCAATTTTTTCTGGTGATCATTTTTATAGAAATGACATTCTTTAGATATTTATGCAATATTTTTTATATTGCAATAAAATAGACTAAAAGAAAATAAATTCTTGTAAGTACTGGGCTCTATGGACAAATTTAATTTTAGTTAACCTTTGACAACTAAATATTTTCATTTACTAGCCAATTATAGATATTGATAGGAAGTCAATAAGTGATTATATTGTATATTTATGCTTAAATTGAATAAAGTAAAAAGTAACATTTGATCATTGGAAATAATAAAAATATTATGGAAGCTCAATAAAAGATAAAATTCTCAACAAATCTCTTTGAATATTCTTGAAATTTTGAAATTAAGCTCCAATATTCTTATAGATCTGTTTTTTTTAATACTGTTGTAGAATCTATTAATGGGAATAAAAATCATATAATTATTAAAAAAATACAATTTGGTATTTGCTTTGATGTTATTTATTACATGATAAGATCTAATTGCAAATATGATTATTAAATGTTTTTCTCTTTTGATTGCATGATATAAAAGAATATTTGATGTCTTTCTAATAGAAAGCATTGACAGTATGAAACAGAGGTGTTATAAAACCTCAACCAACCCAAACCAAACTATCAGTTATAACAGAATTAATCTTATGATGAATTTCATAGATTCTGAAAATTTCTTAGTCAAGAGATTAATTAGAAATATTCATTGTTTTGCCTAAGAGAGATCTGATTGAACATCTAGGTGAAGGGCAACACTGATTGCAAACAAAGCTCAGGGATATAATGAGTACATAAAACTGGCCTTGTAGTAAATATTCTTTCTGATCTCCCTTAAGGTAATGAAAATTCATTCATAGTCGGGCATGAAGAATAATATGTTATATGAAATCCTGGTCTGAATATTAAAAGTTTTATTTTGTAATCAGCTTTTGATAGTTTTATTCTTTTTAATTTATCTATGAAAGGGTTTATATTCACTGTTTGTGTAAATGACCCATAAATAGAAAAGATCCTTTGAATGTGCTCTATGGCTAATAAGAAAATTTTATTACACTACTGGAATCGGTGTTTAATCAATGAATTAAATTATTAGTTTCACATTTATAAAAGCATATTGTTACTGCTCTAAATTTTGAAGTTTAAGTTATTACCATGAGATTCAGTCAAATGTGAACATAATAAAACTGAGTGTGATTAGAATTTGACTATTGTAGTTTTTACGGTTGGGCTTAAATATGCAAATGACTAATTGTAATTCTCTTGATCACATTTCTCTTTTCAAAATCATGAAAATTCAGATTGAAATTTTAATTGGAGAAGAGAGAGAGAGAAAGGCCACAGAGAGCAAAATGAAGTAGTTTGTTAAATATTATATGTACTTGAGAAAATGAAGAAGGGGTTAATAGTTTGATAAACAGTATTAATCTAGATCTGGACATAATAAATAACCTGTTAATGCTGTAGTTATTGTTAGAGCTGTGACAATATGCTTTTATTAAAGTATATTCTTGTCGTTACTTGACTATTTTGCGATTTTACCATTTCTTTTAATTCTCTAAATATTAAATTTTTTATTAAAGAACATTCTTGTTGTTACTTGACAATTTTACTATTTACAATTTCTTTTAATTCTGTAGTTATTAGTAGGGCTGTGACAATATATTTTATCAAAGAATATTCTTGTCATTACTTGACTATTTTGTAATAGCATTTTAGTTATTAGAAGGGTTGTGAAAGAATATTCTTTAATAAAAGCATATTATAATAATTGTAATACACAAGTTGAACAAATTCCATTGTTTCATTTTATTCACATTTGTATGAATATCTTATAAACATCTTTTTTCTATGTTAGTTAATAACATGACTTCTTTTCATAATTCATTTAGAAAAAAAAACTGAAAAGCTTTTATTTAGGAAAATGACTTCTGGCATCAAAATTGATCTGTAATTGAATAAAATAACCCACAATTTACATTTATGTACCTGTTATTACTTTACCCTTATTTTTTTTATCTAGATAATATATAATGGTATATGCATAAATATTACATAAATAGAGAAAAGGATATGAGTCTGGGTTTATATATGTATATAAAAGAATGAATAATATTTTTATTAATTTATTCTTTGTGAATAATTCAAAGATAGTTAGAAGTAGGTTTTTCACTTGTATGCTATTACCTAAATTGAAATCAACTATATAAAGGAGACTATAATAAGGAAATCTAGATGAGAATGTTAGTTACAAATAGTTAATAAAAGGGAAGGAAAGAAGGGGAGGATCCTATTATAGAGAGAGGGGGAATTTCAGGT
>JAYKTE010437325.1:0-10372 GCA_036873565.1 Xipholeptos notoides
AATTCAGTAAACAAAGATATTTTTGGTGAAAGTAGTCACCAACGCCAACTTTTCCAACTTAACACTCACATTTCAAATGTTTATTTTTAATGGTATTCAGATCTGCTTAGAGTTGGAGTCAGGGTTGAGATTAAGGTGGAGATTACCGTTAACACAAACAACAAAAATGGCAGCTACCATTAAAAACCTTAGTGAAAGTGGATATAGAAAGTCTTAATGTCATGAAAACTATTTATCAACAACAATTTTAAATGTGCTATTGATTCAAAACAGACACGAATACCCACAAAAGCCACATTTGCAAGGTGATTTTTGATTTGGCAAAAATTGGTGTTCAATTGGCGTTTACCATTTTTATATTTTAATAAGATTAAGATAAAAAAATTTAAAAGTATGAATTAGAAAATAGAATTTAAATATGGCAGTTCTATAAATGTTTTAAAATTTAAACTCTAACTAAATTGTTTAAAGTAAAAGAGGTTTTGTTAAATATATTTTCAAAAAATATTTTAATTCTTTTTTGATATTTTAGTTCTTAAAAAGGTCGTTTTTTTTTTTTAATTGAATAAAATATTTAACAATTTCAAAGAAAAAAAAACGTTTTTAAGTTTTCTAAGCTTGAAACTTTTTTTATAATAAAGAATTCAAGAAAAATCAATTATCATATAAAGAACCTTAGTTTAAAAAAGCAACAAATAATTGGCACTGATTTTACTCTGAAAACTGCTGTCTTTCATAGAATACCAACATAAAGAGCATGTCATTACAATTCAATAATCAAAAATGAAAATGACACTTAGGATGAAATCAGTGACAATGATATTAAAGATATATTCAAAATTTCCATCAAAATTGACTGACATTTTACTTTTATTCACGGAAAAAATACAAAATAACATTATATAATCAATTCTTAATGCTGCAATATTTTAAATTATAAATTTATTATATTTATTACTAGAATATCTTGTCCTTTTCTTTTCCAGTTTTAATAACAAGTTGTTCTATAACTTTTTAATGTTTAATATTGACCATATTACCTTTCATGCATGCATTTTTCTATTTAATAACAAAATGATTTGTTAAAAAAATGGATGCAAAAAAAAAACCCTAAAAAAAAATGTCTAATGTTAAAGGGACACAACTGTCGTGTTGCTGACCTATTTTAGTCTTTTCTTTATATAATCACATTTAAGTTATTTCCATTTTTTTTAAAAGAAAAATCCAACATATATTTACACTATACAATAATATTACAGCTGATAAACATTATTTATGTTAATTTGCAGTTAGCTATTTCTGTTTAATTGTATCTCAAGAATCTCAATTTTAAGACTCTTATTAAAATTGTCATTTTGACTGAAGCAGCCTACTTTGCTATATCAACAGAAAGAAAACATTTTAGTTTTTCTAGTTCCAAAACTTTTTGTTGATATTCTTTGAGTTTTTTTCAAAATAAAAATTAGTTTTAAAAATATATATTGTATTTTTATTTTTATTTTACTTCTATTTTTCTTTTGTTCTGGAAATGTTCTGATTGTTATGGCCTAAACTATTGAGTTAATTATCTAAAAGTAGATTTTCAGTCTAAGCTGCAGTGCTGTGAAAGTAAATTGTGCATAAAATACAAAGTTCATATCTAATTTTGTTGATTATAATTTATTAACCAAAGGTTAGCTCTAAATTTTATTTGTATGATTTTGGATTGATCTAATTTTAAATTGAATTCTTTTCTCATTTTTCAACTTACTGTAAAGTGAAACAATTTGTGTGTTCTTCCAATCTATGAAAATTAATTTCTGTTTTTGCACTATTGAAATAACATAGTTAATTTTATCCTCGAGTATACTTTTCCAACATTTTTAACACCACAAACTAGTTTACTTTCATGAATTGACTTTCAAGGTGTAATGGATAAATTATACTAAAATAAAATGACACAACTAACATGAAAACGAAGATTGCTTGTATGAAAAATAAAACTCACCATCATGCTGGATGAGTTGGATTCTTGAGTTTGTTTTTCTGCACTGAGAATAAGGTTCCATCTAAAAATGATAAAATACAATGAACTTTTCCTGAAAATCATATAAATTATCTATTCTTTCTGTGCAGCTCGGTAAAAAAAAGAAAAAAAAAGAAAGAAAACCAATGGTTCACACTACTGGTTTTGTGCATTGGTTTATTATATTCACTTTTAGGAAAGGTATGATTACGTTCATTCTTTCCAACTATTGGTTAAGTAGTACAACTTTTGTTCTTCTAGCAGTTGTAAAAGCTTGAACTATGGAATCGTTTTACAAGAGTTCAAGTCTCAGTCAAAACCATTACATTCACTTTCAGCTCTCTCTGGCAAGTGAGGCTAGTTAACTAGGACGGGTAACTCCTTAAGGTGTAAGGATAACACTGATTTAAAAAACCCAAGTATATGAGACCTGTCGACTCAATAAGAGTATCTCATCTAGGTGAAGGGCAACACTGATTATAAAAAAAGACCAGGAATATGAGCACTCAAAACTGACCTTGTGCTTAACCAAAAAGATATATCCTATTCTTCTAACATTTAGTTTATAAAAGAATAATTTCCCAAAAAATACTTCTAGGATTAAATGATCATGATAATTGATATTCTGTCAAATAAAATAACTTAACTCAACCTTAAAATTAAATGCAAACTTTAATTTGCATATCAAAAATTTATATTTAGATCATATTAGACAGATTGTTAATAATATTCTATTAAAATTATTTGTTGAATATGCTAAAATTCTTTTATTTTATGTTTTAAAACTATTTTTTTTATTAATAAGTTATAAAAATAATGATTAGCCTTTCAACTAATATTCATTCCTCTTTCAGTTTAAGCATCTCTTGAATCACTATTTTTTACTTTGAACATTTCATGGTTTAAATTTTATTTTGAAAACTTTAACTGAAAGTCTTTTTTTTGGTCTAAGACAATTGAAAAAAACTAGTTTGTTTACTTTTGTAATGCATATGTTTTAACTTTTGACAACTAGTTTTATGGAGAGTGACAAGGCAGCCTAATAGTATTTATGACGATTTGAATCTTGGTAATGTTTTCTCTTTAGTTAGTGTTTGTGTGAAGATACTAAAGTAAAACAAAATATATTGTTATAAAAGCCATGTTTAATTATTATTTTTAGTTGGGAAGAATGAGAATAATATCTAAAATTATAATTTTATGTTAATTTTTCTTTTGGCTTTGTATATATACGATTTTTATTACCCATTCAGTCATGTGTCCTTACTAGTTTTGATTAAAGTGTACAATCCAATTGACCATTTACTTTTATGCTTCATTTCAATTAAAATAAGTTAATTGTACTTGAATAGATTTTTCTTCAAGTGGATTTATACTATAGGCAAACTAGATCCAATAAATTATTTTTCAAAATCCTTGAGATGAGGTATTATATTTACTATCAATTATTATTTTCCTCATATAACATTAAAGAGTGGTTAGTAAGAACAAATATAAAGCATAATAGTTTAATCCAATTATTTTGTGTTTATATTTAAGCTTAATGAAATTAGTTTTTAACATTTTTGTTTGAATTCCAATAATAGGATTTTGTTTGAAAATAATATAAATTGTGAAATTGAAAGTATCCTTCAGTTTTCAGAAATATTTTCATTTTTGTTATAATATTATAATCCTTAGGGTTTATAGTATTCATTCATAAATTTTGATTAAAAAATAGGTATTTTTATTTTTTATATATATTCATTTGAAACAGGAATCCTCCCAAAATAAGATTTAATTCATTGTTATCAAACTTAATATGATTAGCATACAATTTAAATTTGAATAAAGAATTTTCATCAATTTAAAAAATTAAAAGAAAACCATTTTACATAATTTGCCTTAAAAACAAAAAGATACAACTACCAAATGTAAATACTGTTTATGTGCAGATACAACCAAATGGCATTATTAAATTAGATTTATGGTATCTTTTATCTTTTATAATTTAAGAAAATGTTTATCCATTCATGGAAAAAATGTAGCAAAAAATATTTTAGTTCAGTCCCTATTTATGGTCACATTTAAATTTCTAAATGGTCTTTGTAATGATATTGTTTTAGAATGTACCTATAACATTTTCTACATTTTATATTGGCACCTTTTAACTATACTGTTCGGTTTGTTTTTTACCTTCTTTATAGCAAATACTCTAGAATGTATTTCATTGTTCTATATAGAACAATTTTGATACTAGGAACTGAAACCATTGGTTTATTTTGATGTAGTGTTATAACATACATTTTGCAAGAATAAGAATAATTCCAGGTAAGCCTGCTATTTCTTAACATTTGAGGAAAGAAAAAACAACATTAAAACTTGTTTATATTTTAGTAACCCAGTGAATGACTTAATCAGTGATGAACATCATTATTCAATATTTAACCATAATACTTAAACATATTTCTAAGATTAATTAACTTATATAACTGCTTTTCTAGCTTAGGCTGGAAACCTGTTTTTATAATAATTTTTTAAATATTCTACTCAGTTGCTGTTTGAAGTACATCTGATTTAGGTTAATCCTTATTTCAACTTTCCTCTTAATATTAAGCGCTCGTCATCTATAAAGCTAGAATTTTGTAAGTAGGTAATTTGGTTTGGCTCACGTGAATCCCTCGTGGCAACATGCTTATTAACTACCTGCTTATTAGTTAGATTATCATAATATAAAACTAATATTTTAAAAGGTTTGACATTTTCAGCACGTTTTTGTCTCAGTTGTTTTACCTACCAAATTATGAATGATAATATTGCAAGTTTTGTTTTAAATCTGGCATGGTTTAAGCTGCCAGCCCAAATGTCTATATCACTGTAAACTTTTCATTTAGTGACTTGAACTTTTTAGAGGAAAAACTAGTCTTCTGAACCTTATAGTATTTTTCGCAAGTGCAGATTTTTTACATTTGTGAGAATTTAATTATAATAACACAAGCTTTAAAACTATCATTGATAGGAATGAATATTGTCACAGTAAACAAAAAGCTGAATTGTAATTGGTCAGATTTTGGTACAAAATTAGCCAAAGTTTCAGCATGTTAATTAAGATTGAAATAATGAATCAATTAATGCAATTAACGCATGAGAAAGGTTACATAAAAATGTCTTATTTTATACACAATTAAAAAAAAAATTATCGTACAGGCTATTTAAAATGATTTTTTTTCAGGTGACAATACTGCCTGATTTAGGTAATGCTTCTCAATGATTCAATCTGAAACAGATTTCAGCAGAAATAGCACTGATATGAATTATTTGCAATGGTATAAGCATTAAATGATATTTTCTTTCTTTTGTAATATATAAGTTTTTTAAATAACACAGACTAAAATGTTAAGATTTTCATCTTTACTTGAATTTTTAGAATTAGCTAATTTGTACTCGTGTTAATCAAAAAGAGAAAATTTTCATTGTATAACAAAATTTAAGAAAATCCTCTTGGTAAAGGTTTTGAATGTTTATTAGGATAGCTGGGTTTTTTTGTGATAATGTTAATGATAAAATGTTATAAATATACTAAATCAATCACTGAAATTGAGTTTAAACCTGATCGACTAATTTCCTGATTCTTATTAACCTTTATGCCATATGGTCATTATCTTTTTCTGTAAAGGTTAACAAAATATATTAATCAAAATGATGGTATTTCTGCAATAATAGATGATGCAAATAATGAATTATGAAAACCATAAAGAAGAATGCAACATTACTAATTGTTAGTTAACAAAACACAAGGTTGTTGTAGTTTGATTTTTGGCATGCTCAGTGGTTTTAATTGAAAAATAACATAGTACTTTTTTGATGACAGAGAAAAATTATGAATACACTATAATATCTAATTTATAATCCCCCCAATTTTTTTTATTATATCAACTCTAAGAAAAATTACCTAAAAAAAAAAAAAAAAAAAAGGAAATCGATTTTGTTGCACCACTAGTAGTTCCAGCTCAGACTGAAAGAGAAATTAATTTTTTTTTTACTAGTGATTTTTCAAAGCTGATTACTACCTTAAAATACATCTTATTAAGCCAATATTTCTTTAGAAATAAAACCAGCAAAGATGAAAGTTTTTAATTAATAAAATGTTCAAAAGAAAAATGTACTTTAATTTTTTGAATGAAGGCTGTTAAAAAAAGAATTAGAAAAAAAAAAAAATAATGAACAAATTTTATTAGTAAATTTGGAAGTCCATTCTGCACTTAAAAAAATTGAGGTAAATTCCAAAAATTACTTACCTCAAAAAATTAATGACCAATAAGTAGCTCCATACTTAATTTACAAAATATTGCAATTAAATAGAATTCATCTTTGAAATGTTTTTAAATAGAATAATTTTATTTTATTGAGACAGATTCGAAAAAAATAGATCTTAGTGCTTTTTTTAATGGGATATAATCCTCAAAATTCAATGTAACTCGCTATTGTTTTTTACGTAATAAGAAATATCATTTTGAAAATGTAAAACCTACACATTAGAATAAGGAAACTTTAGTTAATTCTAACGGTTAGGTGATTCCATACAAAAATAAAACATTTAGGCTAGATTATTATTATTTAAGCCTAGTTTTGTTCTTGATTTGACTTGAAATTATCTCCTCCCACTACTACTACTGTTATCACCTAAATGCTTAATGTTTACATTAAACAGATAACTCTGTTGATTGATGAATTGACCTATTTGTCACCTTACATCAAAAATACTAACAAAAGCAACCATTTAGAAAAATAACTTTTTTAAAATACCTGAGACTGGATTGGATGTATATTTGCAGTAAATTTAAAAAAGATTTATTTGAAAGAGCATAAAATTCTATGTAAAACCTAAAAAAAATCAGAAAAATTGAATAGATAAAATTTTTTTTTAAATTCAAAATTTTAGAAACAATGCGTTTATTACGTTATTCATAATTATTAATAAAACACACTTTGGTAGAAATTCCAGTGCGATTTTTATTGCACTGTGATTTCTAAGAAAGTGCTTTTTTTATTTAAAAAAGTCAAGAAATTGAATTTTATAAGTTTCAAAAACATTTTAATGGTTTTAACATGAAAATTTCACCAATAAATTAAAACTTTTTGTGCATTTCATTTGCAAGTTTATGCAATGGGCATTACAAATTTCTGGGACAGCTCATGGGGCAATAGATAAAAACATTGAGTTTCTTCAGTTCTAAGTAGGCATTAATTTTAATCCTACCCAAATAAGTGAGCATTGGTTTCAAGCCTACCCTGAATAAGGCTGAAGCGTCCATTGGTTGAATCATTGTTATAACTATAACAAAGATGAGGAATAGTTAAAAAAAATTTTCCACATATTTTGGTTTTGTTGTGCTTATTCTTTAACAAGCCTTTAAAGCCTGGAAATTAACATCATAACAAAAGAAAATAACTAAGACAAATACATTTCTATTGCAATCTAATATTTTTTGCATTTTTTTTCTCGATTTCTTGTCAGTCTAGATGTTTGTAATTTTTCTTGTTCACTTTTCATTAATCTTTGTGATTTCTCCATATGACTAAATTTTATGATGATATTAAGTATTATTTAATAAGTTATAGCTTTATTAGTTAGATAATAAAACTTTTATATCTAACAGCAATGTACTATTTGTAAATGATATAACTGTTACAAGGCTGTTGTTTATAAACAGTAAAGGCATTTGTTTCAAGGTTACCTTAGTCGAAAAATAGATGTTGAAGTAGATGTAATGCTGTTGGGGATAAGCAGTCAACTAAGAAATAAGATTTGTCAATTCTAACCATAACAATGTTGTCATTCAGTTATCTAAGTTTTAGATGAAAACAATTTGAAATTTTCATACTAGCATAAAAATAATATAAAGTACATTTAAAAGAATTAGGAATCTTGATTAATATATTGAATATTAATCTTATCAATCTTATCATCTTGACCATATCGTTAAATGGCATCCATGTCTGAGATAGTAAATTATTTTGTACATTTTTCTTACTAAGTATGTGTTAAAAACAGCAAAATATCCATGCAAATCAGTTTCTTGCATTTAAACTGCATTATCTCCACTATCTCTTAATTTTTTAAAAATACATCAAGGATTTTAAAACCATTGATTGCCCCATACAATTATGCCAACAAGATCATTTTTTATTTTCAAAGAATTCATCTACACAAGCCAGTGCTGGTAAAAGCTTTCTGTGCAAGAAGAAAGATTTTGTATAAAATAAAGATGCCATAAGGGGAAAATCTTTTCTCTTATTAAATGATTTCGCTTTCTATCACCTACGAATTATGTTGGTCAATTGCAGTGAAGGTTAGGATTGTGTACAAAACATAAAGATAAGCTTTTCAGTACTGAATTAAAAATCTATTAGGTGTGGCTATCAAATGATGTTACTAATACTATAATTGGACTTTAAATGAAGGAAATTTATATTTCAATGTCTGTTCTCTTCGGTATTTCCATGTTCTTTTCAAGTTCATAGTTATTTCTTGTAGAATTAAACCTAGTAATCTGTACGAAGAATGAACACTTATTCCTTTTCATTTATTTGATAACTAATTTGATTTGTTTCATTAATTTGTGTTTACATACTGACTTTTTAAGAACTGATCAGGGTTTTCTCATATAATCTTCAAAATTCTTTGTTAATTTACTTATTCAATTTTTTTATCAGAACCTTTGTGATAACTTCAATATTTTGATTGTTACGCACTATTTTTAGAATATTTTTAATAGTAATTTATTAAAGATTTAATGTTAATTCTTGATATATCTATTGTATCACGACACAATGTTATTAATTGTACTGTTTTTAATTATTTTGCTATTGAGTCTTGTATGTTTGAAAAATATATGGTCAACTGAACTGAGACTAAAATTAACATAGGTTTACAGAACCTACTATTTGTTTGTTCAAAAGACCATTTTAATCATTTAAATCCTATAGAAATAAAAACTTTTGTTTAAAAATGCTTTTCAAAGTTGAATTTGGGAAATTACTTCTTCTAATTATCTTCGATAGTATTGTTAAAAAGATTTATTTATTGACATGCTTTGGTGACATCTTTTAAAATTCATTAGTTGTCTTCATTTGATTGTTTGTTTGTGTTTTATGGCTTTTCAACCTTTTTAGGTCATTTAATGCGGAAAACAATCATTTTTGATAAACATTCTTTTTGTCGATGCATTTTTTTTTTAAATAACATAATATGCACTATCTAATCCATAGCTTGAGGGAATGTTGGGATGCATACCTTTCCCAACAGTATTATTCCAAATTTGACTTTATTTGACACAGTGATTATTTGCTTATAATTAAAATTGTTATATTTTCTATGATGGTTACTTATTAGTGATAAAGTTAACTTTCAGTAATTGGAAATAGAATTATAAGTAGAAAAACTTTGTTTTTCACACGAGTTTTTATATGAAGATATAATTTTGGCAAACAGTTTTGGTTTTTAGTTGTAATATATAGGTTGTCCTTTATCAGAAATATTTCTAATTTATCTTTTATAATATTATTTTGAAACTTCATTTATTAAAAAACTAATTATTACAATGCAGGTTTTTCTTAGAAGAACCCTATTCTAAGCATAACTGGCTTTAAGGAATCTAAAAATAGATTCCAATCAAATTTCTATTATGTCATTTGTATAAATGAGTTGCAACCTTTTCAGCAGTCAAAATGATATATCAAATTACAAACCAGATGTTGAAGATGCATTACATTAGCCCAAATCAAAATACATACTTAAGTTATGTTATGTTGTTGTTATTCCAGTGACCTTTTTCATTAACAGGTTGTTTAAAACTCGTTAATAGTTAAAGCTTAGTTCTGAACAAAAAAACTAACAAAAAACAAAAAAACTACTGAATCTTTTTTTTCTTTATCCTATCAAACTACCTTGCAATGAATTTTCAGAAAAAAAACAAAACTTTATGGTATTGGGAGCTTGCCATACTTATCTTGATGGTTCTTCTCTTTCTGTTGTTATTAAGCCACTTGCTTATAAGATTAATAATTACTACTTTTTTGCTGGAAAAACCTGAAAAATCTTATCTGAACTCGCTCTCCATAAGTAATGATTACTGAATTTATGCATCCATGACCTGAAAGTTTCATATCTCTGGTGCAGATATTGTTGGTATGAGAATCTAAGAAAGCAATCCTTGTCATGGATGTGCGTCAGAAGTAAAGATGCATCATTAAACTCCTCCATTCAGAAAAAATTAAACTGATCAACATTCACTAGCACCTGTTGAATGTTTATGAAGCCATTACAGTTGATATCAGCATAGTTAGGAGATGGGTTCATCAATAGACTGCTTTGTTTATTGTTGG
>JAYKTE010437436.1:0-10372 GCA_036873565.1 Xipholeptos notoides
CCAAATTTTGTCCCTAGTATGGCCCCCTAATAGTACGGCTCTGATTGAGTGGTTTGTAATTTGGCAAAGCCATGATCGAATGAGTTAAAAACGAAAGGGAATAGGAACGCTAAGTGTGACAAAATCCACGTGCCCCTGTCCTTACTGTATTAATATAAGGAAGATTATTGCAATAATTTTTTTTCTAAAAAAGAATCTATAAAAAAATTTTTTATAACTTATACAATAACAAATCTTTTAAAAACATATAGAATAAATAGAAAAATATGGAACCTTGAACTTTAAAAAAAAAAAAAGTACTTTTTAGAATTTTTCCAGTGGAAAAGGTTTGAATGATTTCCATAGTAGAAAGTCATTAAAGGGAGGTAATTTGTTCCTTTATTACTGTTTGTGATGAGGATTGTTATTTGTCAACCACATATGCACTTATAAATTAATATATAGGTACCAATTTTACTATTATTAATGTCACTGTTACCATAATTATTGTATTGTTGTAGAAGTCAAAGTAAATCAATGTGAGCATTTAGTCAAAAGATGGGAAAGAATATAATAGAAAAAAAAATCAATAAAGTGTTGAAATCTTGGAATCTTGGACCCATGGTGCAACAGATAAAGGCATTGAGTATCTGCAGTTCAAAATGAGTATCAGCTCAAGGTGAAGGTCTCAATCCTACTCAAAGGCTTAAAGGTTTAATTATTCTTCTAGTTTTTATCTTCTGTTTAAAAACTTGAAAGGTCCTAAATGTTTTATTTTCAAAAATTTAAAATGATCACTAACTGAACTCCTTTATTATAATCTTTTTAGAAAAAAATAAAAAAATATTTGTCAAGTATTTTTCAAGACATAAACATCAAGTGATTAAAAGATTAACATTGAAAATGAATAAAGTGTTACACATTTGAATACCATCTTCCATAACAGGTTAAAGTGTAGAATTAAAAAAAATAAACAGCATGTCTTTATTTTGAAAGACTGGCAAAATAACATTTGTAAAGAAACGAATACATTGACAGGAATAGAAGAAATATTGAAATCTATATATTGATATGATAGTGTGTGTGTTTGTTAGTTCATTCTTTTTGTGTGTCACACTTCTATCAAAAGCAACGACCTTACCTCCCTTTAAAGAAACTTTTTCCTTTTCAAAAATCATTAAAAATCGTTATCCTTTCCATAAATTTTCAAAACAGTTTACGGTTTCAAATTGGCTATTCTATTTTATAATTAAAAAAAAAGAGTCATGTTGAGAGGAGACAATAAGTTTTCTTTTAATTATAGATTCTTTTTAAAATTTAACAAATATGACAAGTGAATTGGCATCTGTTCCTATAGAATTTATATTAAATTTTTTCAAGATTTGTTTTAAATTTAAGAATGTTAAAATTACTTTCTGATATTTCAAGTACTATGGAATTTCCACCGGTTCTGCTGGTTAAATTAAAAATGAAAGATTTTGAATCAGAGAATAATAAATGGCAAAAAGAGGAGGACTTCAGTGGGAAAAACAACAAACCTGAAATAGAAAGGGTCAGTGAAAGAATATTTGTAAAATCAAATAGATATAACTTGCTTTTAGTAGTAACATCATTAATATACAAAATAATTAATATCTTCCTTTATCAACTGAGTATATTTAGGCAGAATATCATTATTAAGACATATTTCATTAAAAAGAACTTTAATTTTCCTTTTTAATATTTTTTAATTAAATTTTTTCTTTCTTTCTAACAAGAAACTTAGTGTTGGGTCGAGTGTCTTTTATCAATTTTGTACATTTTACTTTTAAATATTCAAAGGTGAAAAGTGATTTTAGTTATAAATCAAAAAAATGAATCTTCTATAAAAAAGATTAATTTCCATATTGTTAACAAAATTTACAAAGATTCAAATGACAAGATGATGTTGCTACTTGAAATCCATACAAGAGAAAAAAATGGAAGAAAAAAAATGGATAAAAATAAAGGAGCAACACTGTCACAAAAAGTCAAATGTTTTAGTGAGAAATAAAAAAAAAATAAAAAATTTAATCCGGAATCTTATTAAAAAGACATTGCAAAAAAAAATTGTGATGAATCACACCCCAAGGAAAATTCATTCTTAAAATGTCAAAAAGGGTATTAATTAAAGAATAAAAAAAAAAATTATAATAAAGGAGTTAGGTCTTAAAATTAAAAAGGATTTAGAAAAAAAAAAATATATATATATATATTGAATATGTAACATACATTCCGACAGTACTTTTTATTAATGAATAAACCATATTTATTAAAATAAATAAATAAATAATTTGGGAATTTGCATATATATCTATTTCATTCTTATTAACGTTCTATTTGGATGAGTTGCACTGATGATTTCTAATAAAAATGAAATAGATCTATATGCAAATTTCCAAATTATTTATTGGCTTTATTTAATAAATACGATTTATTCATTAATAAATATATACATATATATATATACACACACACACATATATATATATAATAAAAACTTTATTTGAACCTTTTCTAAAAAAATATATAAATGTAAAAAATATTTCATTAGCCTCTATTTAACACGTATACATATTTGCTATCCTTGATCAAATTATACTTTTGATAATCTAATTGTCCGAAATAAAATAGTTTCAAGACGAAGTCAATTGAACAGAAAAAGATTTTGTTTCAATATTCAATTTACACAATAAAATCTTTCCATAATAATGAGTTGTAACTCTTTTTTTTTTTTTTAATTGACCTAATTTGAAATAGGATAGAAATTTCAAAAGATTTAGTTTTTGTTTGTTTGTGTTTTACAGCATATCAACCTTTGTAGGTCATTTAATGCTGAGAACAATCATTTTTTGATAAACATTTTTATCCACATGCAGTTTTTTAAATAACATATTACACACTATTTAATCCATAGATGAACTCATACCTTCCCCAAGGGTATTGGTCCAAATATAAATGCAAATAGAATGACTGGGATTTGAACCCTCGTGTTACGACTCCGACTGCCTATCCACTACCCAAATTGGACCTCCCCCAAAAGATTTAGAAATTCTAAAATACTACAAAAAATGAAAAAAGGCCTTCATTGGTTTGGGTCTAAATTTTATAAGATTTATAATTTTAAAAAATAGGTAAATGAAAGAATATATCTTAAATAATCAAAACCAATGTGTGTTTGTTTATTTTTATTTATATATATATATAATATATATATATATATATCACGCTTTGAAGATTAGCGGTGAAAACATAACTTTTTTCAGGACTTGAATCCAAAATCCTCTTTGCCTTCATTATAACTTATATCTTAAAACTTTGATGCTCTATCAACTGAGCCCTAAGTGCTGTAGATTTTTTTTCTGTTCTTAATCATTAAAACCCAGGTATACAACTTAGATTTTAGAGAAGAATAACCAATTGGAGAAATATTTTGTTTCAATCAATCTATAAAAGTTAGTTTGAAATTGAAAAAAAAATGAAATATTTAAAGGTAAAATTTATTAAATTGTTTTTAAAACAGGTTATTTAGAACAGACATAAACACTAGTATTATATGTCAAAAAAGGAACACAATATTTAAAGGTAAAATTTATCAAATCGTTTTTAAAAACTTTTTAACAGGCATACACACTAAGGGTTAAATATTATATTGTGACTAAATGCTGCAATAAATCAATCAATATAAAACAGTTAATAAAAAAAAGTTTTGAATAAAAAATATTTTAGTGAAATTCCAATAAAATGTTTACCTGATTTTGTTTAGAAAATAAAACAAAATTCTTAAATACTTTTGTTTTTCTTTTAAATGTCAAAAAAAAAAAGGAAAAAAAAAAGAAAAAAAAAACAGTCTTCTTGACAAACCACAAAAGTGATTTTTTCTAATACAATGGACAAATCAAAATACATTAGTTCTTCATCAAGATTTAAAAGTTCGTTATTTTTTTCACAATCCTTGAGATGAGGTATGATAATTTTTACAACTGTTATGTTATTCGGACTATTGTCGTCAACCTTATCATTGTCTGTTTTGCAACTAGGGCTGTGACAATATGCTTTTATTAAAGGATATTTTTATTATAACCCTAGTTATTAGGGCTGTGACAAAAATATTTTTTGATAAAAGCATATAGTCAGAGCCCTACTAATAACTACAGAATTAAAATAAATGGTAAAATCACAAAATAGTCAAGTAACGACAAGAATATTCTTTAATAAAAGCAATTGTCACAGCCCTACTCACAAGGTTTCAACTGATTTATCCTTTGGTCTTCAGGTAATGTAAATTGTTGATGTATATCTTAATGTTTTTACATTGGTTAAAAAAAAAAGATGGATCTAAAAATATCAATCAACAATTTAAGTCACCTGAAGAAAACCAATTAATAAATCAGTTGACAATGATAAGGATGGGGACAATAATCTGAATAATAGTTGTAAAAAATAAAAAATAAAAAAATAAGTTTCAAAGTTAAATCACAAATCTATAGCAGGACTGGGTCGCTGGCATATTGATATAACATTTGAACATATATTTTGTACTTATGAATAATACACAGCAATTAATCTTCATATATACATATATATCGATGTTAGTAAATTGTAGGTTTACAATGTTGAAGCTATCTTGTTGTATGAGTGGCCTGTATTAAAAGAAACATTTTGGTAACTTTGTGAAACAAACATGGAAAAGGCAAGACAAAAAGAAAAAAAAATACATGCATCAACTCAAACTAAAACAATAGCACATGCATTTGATATACGCAGCCAGCATTACCAGGTAACAAAAACTAATTTTTGAAATATATATTACACATAGATAAATGTATATATAGTATTTATATACACACAGATTATATACTGAAAAAAAAAGTTTTATTCTTTTTAAAATTTATTTTAATAACATTGGTCATTGACATGCCAATTTTGCCGGCTGTCATTACTAAGTGGATCATAGACATGGTTTTTTCAATACAGTTTCAAAAAAAAAGAGAAATAAAGTAGTTTTAAAGTTGCTAAAACTATCAGTATATCTACATTACTAAATTAAGCGAGAAATGTTTTATTTGATATTTCAAATACTAGTAAACTGCTTACATTTGAAAAACATATAAAAAGTACATCGAATTGTGGCAATATTTTTGGTCTAATGATATAGGGTATGACCATTAGCATTTCAGCAACCCCATTATATTTAGGGGTGTAAAAGAGGAGGGATGCAAACTATATTATATAATCTGCTAGAGGAACCTGAAATTTTCAGTTATTGCTGGATCTCTGTACTGGAAGGACATAATTTTATTCAAGTAAAATTGAACTATTATTATTATTATTATTGTTATTACCACTATGAGATGCCAGGAATTACTGCTGCTGCTAAAATTTTCATTGGATCTGTTACTATTCAGATTACTTTTATTCTTATTCTCTTTATGATATTATAAAAGTTATTTTATATTTTTATAATATCCTAAAATTAGGACCACTTTGTCTACAATAATGAGTATTAAATAAAAAATACTCAAAACTAATAAAATTTGTTTAAACCTACAACCAATAGCAATTATTAGCCTGGCATTTTCACTAATTAATTATTAATTTTATAATTATCAAAAAAATCAATAAACCTAGTCAACAAATTCTTTTACTTACCTTCATGGACGAAAAAAAAAAATGAAATAAAAAGGGTAAAAACTAAATTCTAGAAAATAAAATCAACTAGAGTAACGTATTCACTACAGGGCTTTATACGAATAACTTACCTTTAAGGGTTTAGCTACACACTTATAACAGGAAACAACTAATATATATTATATATAAATATATATATATATATATATATATATTTACGTGCTTACTTACTTAATAAACACATCCGGATGCTAAAAAATTGCAATCTAGGGGGGAAAAAAATGGCAATCTAGGAAGAAAAAAATGGGTCCTAAAATACTAGGCCCAAAATATCTGAAAAGGTAAAGGACATTTACCTAACTCTCCCCCCTCCTATAAAAACAAAAAATAAATAAATAAATAAAATTCCAATGAAGCATCAAAAAAATATGCTGATCCACCACAACGACCAATGTTGTTAATATTTCCAACCAAGCAACACATAAAAGCAATTCTGATTGTATTTGCCAGAAGAAGGTAACAATTTGAACCCAAATTTGTTTTGACACCGATTGCCAGGATATCAAAGGCTTCATTTTTTTTTTTTTAGGAGAACGGCACATCAATGCTTGATAGCATATAAATCTTAAAATATCTAGAAATTCAAAGAGATTGGCTTCTCATCTCAACTATGAAATGTTTTTTTTTAATTTATGTTTTTTTTTTTTTTTAGATTGCATCTAAGTTTCACCATCTTCATCCAACTTTTTTTTTCATAGGATTTATTTTTTTTAAATAAAAAAAAAAATGAATAAAAAAAAATAAAACTACACAATGTGTTCAAAGATGTTCAAATCAGGCTCCACTGATGCCACCAACATCATTCGTCAGGAGGGGACCAGATTCTTTGGAGAAGAACACAAAAATATATACAGAGATTTATAAGTAGTGGAGATTTACTAAAAAATATAAAAATAATATATATATAATATATATTTATAGTGATATATTGTAAATTAAATGACCAATTTCATTTTAAATAAATAATAACATCAATAAACTTGTTAAAAAAAAAAAGGTACCTGAGAGAATATATACAATAAGACCATCATGTGTTCGTTTATATATATATATATATATATAAAATATGTGTGTGTGTGTATATATATATATAAATATATACACACAGTGTAACCTAGATATAAGAGAGGTAACAGGACCAGAGAAGTATCCTATATCTGGGTTTCTCTTATGTCTGTCTCTAATTTGTATATAAATTAGACACAGGCTCTAATTTTGGGACCAGAAAAAAATCTCTCTTTTATTAGGGTTTCTCTTATATCTGGGTTACACTGTATATATCTATTGTGTCATGCTTGAAGATTAAAGGCAAAAACATACCTCGTATCGGAACATGACTCTAGGCCGTCTGATTGCCTTCATTATTTTTATCTTAACAATTCTGATACTCTACCGATTGAACCATTTTTTTTTTTTTAAATAAATTCATTAACTCTTTAAAAGTATTGATCGGACTATTTTCCTCATCCATATTATTTTCTTTCTCACGTTTTGAACAAATAAAATAAGAAAAAAAAATAATATGGACATGGAAAACAGTCCGGATAATACTTGTAGAATTAATCATACCTTATCTCCTGGATTTAAAAAAATAAACTTATTAACATCATTATGTTATCTAAAATAATTTTGGTCATTTAACTTACAATATAAATCATCAGAATAATATTTTTATGATATAAAAATTCACACACATTTATATATGTATATATATATATATATGTGTGTGTGTAAAATAATTGTATGTCATCACCACCACCATAGCTGCCGCTGCCACCATGAGCATCAACATATCATTTCTTTCTAAGATGATATGAATGAATACACAACAACAATATGGAAGTGCAAAGTAAAGGAGAAAATAGGAATAAGATGTCGGAAGGTAGAAGAAGGAGGAGGACGAAGAGGAGTAGGAGTAGGAGGAGTTGCAGCTGTTTCAGCCCAACTTACATACCAAAGGTGGAAGCAGAGAACTGGCTGAAGAAAAGGTCTGAAAAAAGCAGCATATCATCAATAAAACAAAAATCTTACAAGCAACAATGGCTGTTGTCAAATTATTGGACAGAGAACAGGACAAGGCACTGGTAGACTGGGGACAGGTCGGGGGTGGGGACCAAATGACATTGTCCTAAGTTAGAGGTGGTGGGGGTGATTATCTTGGTCAATCTGGGAAGATGAGCATTTGTTCATGTATGGGTTTTGATGCAGACATGTTTGTTGGATGGATAAGTGGATGTACAGGTCTATGTTTGCATGTCGAAGAACAATAACGAAGAAAAACAAACAGGAGAAATTAGTTGGTTTTTTTTTTGGGGGGGTTGTTTTTTTAATAGTTATTGATGGGAACAAGTGACAATACAAGCAGGCTTCAGATGTAAAATTAAAACATTTGCAAGCAAAACAGGAAAGATTCATAAACCAATTGTTTGTCCATTTTTCTAATCTATTCTCTTAAACACACACACATACACCCAAATTTTAATGAACATACATTAAAAAATGTCTAAGATTTCATTTTTACCCAGGAACAAAGGCAATGAGCCAATCGGAAACAAGAATTGTCTCAATATTATTTAATCCCTTATGACATAGTTAGAATAGTCAGTGATTTATTTTATCTGTCTGACTGGACACTCTGCTACCAACTTGTGGATTATTATTATTATTATTACAATTTATTACTACTAATACTACTACTAGTAGTACAAGTTCTTGGATTTCTACAACTATTTTCCTTGAATTCCTACTCAATACTTTTTCCTCTGACTATTTACTCCCCTAAAAAAGATATTTACCACTTGGACTAACTTTTTTTTTCTATTGTAAAGAGTTTAGCTTCCTATATTTTCTTAACTAGAATCCTTTTTGTCCCAAACAAAATTGGCCCTTATTATCCAATAAAGACAGTCATTTATTATTGAGTGATTTTTGAGTGATTTTTGTAAAGAAAAGTATTTTTTTCTGTTGTTAAAAACTGAATTTCCATTTTATGCATAATGGAGATAGTGTTTGCCAATTTATTTATCTGTAAAGAAATTGATATTTTATTTTGAAAAAACATCTTAAAAACCACAGGTTTTAGTCGAACAATACTGGGTGAGTCATTAAGTGCGATCATTCAGTGTCAATAATTTATTAAGTTAGAATTTATCAAAATTAATTATTTTTACAAACTATAGCTATTATTATTATTATATTTTATTATAATAGTTATTCTTACAAACAATAACTAATTGATTATGTTAGAATTCATTAAAATTCATTCTTACATTCTTCAGAATAAGGTTGTAGCTATTTTGAATAATTAGGGTTAAAAAACATTTTGTAATTTCAAAAAAATCTTAACCTATGACATGCCTAAAATAGTGCCTTATCATACAAATAGCAGTGGAATAATATATCTCTTGATGAAGTGCATTATTGAAAAAACATGTCTTATTCATATTTTATCATTAAACTCCATTGAATTTAATTTTTTTTAAAGTCAGAAATATAGTAATAATCTAAAAACTAGGTAGATCATAGTAAAGAGTCACATATTTTAATATTAAATTGTTTGTGTAAATAAGTTATTACAACAACAAAAAAACACTATGTTACTCCAATAAAGATGTACATCTATTTTTTCATACTGTTGTCCTCATCCTTATCATTGCATCATGAAGATGAGGACAACCGTCCAAAAAAAGATGTACCAGTTTTCAAGACTCATCTCAAGGATTCTGAAAATTCCATTAAAATGATTTGAAGTCTGGTAAAATTGTGTCATTATTTGTGCAAGATTTGTTTATTAAAAAGTAAACTGATATGCAAAAATGTAAAATGATCTTTAAACTATTGTTCAAATTGATTAACAGATCATTAAATATTTTAATATTAATCCATATTTCAAATTAAATAACAACCAATTCCAATAAATTGACAATCTCATAATTCATAGATCTTGGGTTTATTAACCCAAGATCTATTTTTCTAAAAGAACCTACTTAGTAATAATTAGATACTTGAATAATACAAAAAAAATTTCATATCAATATTAGAGTCAATGAAAAATTCACTTGAATTGCATAAGAAATTATCTGTTTCAATCAGAAACCTGATTATACAGGGCAACCATAAAAACACAATATAATTTCAAATATTCATAATATGATTTATTGAGTTCATAACCTTACGAGTTTGGTGTGAATATTTACAGAAATTAAAGTTTCATGTGTCATAATGTTTTAGGGTATATGCACTTAATAGGCACTCATAAGCTCTAAATCATTTCATGAATATTTGAAATCAAGGAGTGTTTTTATGGCTACCCTAAAAAATATCAATGATATTTAGATTGATTGATTAATTGATTGTTTGTGTTTAATGGCCTATCAACTTCTAAAGGGTCGTTTAAGGCCAAACATTTTTTTTTCTAAACACCTTTGGTCTTCGAAAAACAATTTATAGGGAATCTTAGAATTGTTTGCCTTCATACTTCTAATTGCTTTTGAGGAAGTCAACTTAGCCCAGTGGATAGGCAGTCAGACTTTGGAATCGTAGTACGCAAGTTCAAATCCCAGTCATTTCATTTGCATTCATATCCGGATTGTACCCTTGGGAAAAGTATGAATCCCCACATTCCCTCCAGCTATGGGTTAAAGAGTGCATATTGTGTTATTAAAAAAAAAACTACAAAAAATAA
>JAYKTE010437547.1:0-10371 GCA_036873565.1 Xipholeptos notoides
CTTTTCAGGATTTTCCTTTCTGTTTTCTCTTGTTTTCTAACAAGAATTTTTGTTAAGGGGTCCAGAGTTCTTATATACTCCCTTAACTGTCCGAACATTTTCGGTCTACCTAGACCATCTTCAGGGTATCATTATTCAGACAAGTTTCATTAAAAAGACTTTTTAATTCGATTTTTTCTTGTTCTCTAACAGGAGACTGAGTGGCTGGGTCAAGTGTCTGAATATAATTTCCAAGCTTCTTTCCAAACGTTTTCGGTCTTCCTTAACTATCCTTAGGGATTGACATTTTGTCAGTTACATTTCAGTTTTTGTCTTGTTTTGATCTGTTTTGTTTATTTTGTTGTTGTTGTTAAGATAGATTATTTTTTGCTTATGTTCTTGCCACAAGTTCTTTCCAGCGTTTCTTTTAAAAAGTTTTTTTCAGAATATATGTAAGATTCTGTTGCTATTGTCAAAAGTTATTTTGTTCAGTTTTGGGTTTTTGTTTTTAACATGTAAAGCTTCCAATATTGTCAGTCTGTTGTAATTATTGCATTTTTCAATAAAGAAATGCAAATATAATGATGAAGATAAGAATAACAATCTTAATCTAAATAGGACTAATTCTCAAGCCTCATCTAAAAAAATCATACAAATGAGGACAAAAATCCAAATAATCTAATAAAGGCTCATCTTATAACTTAAGACAAATAAAGAAATATTGTGTGTATAAATTGAAAATGGGAATAAAAGCACAGTCTTTATTATTACTCTCTATTTTGACGAGATTTTAACATGAGGTTGCATTAATTGGATTTTATTTGCTTCATTTATCTTTCCTTTCTTCTTAACATTTTCTCTTGATAGATTCATCGGTTTTAAAAGAAAGTGCCAAGATGAAGTCAGTCACTCATTGTGATGTCAATTGTTTCCTCATACATACCTGCAAGAAAAAAAACACATTTCAGAAAAATTATTTTTCTACGAAACTCTGCTGCACATTCGCAAAAAAAGTAATAAGGAACTTATCAAAACACAACTCTGCTTAGATGGCTGTTTGGTTGGCTTTGTTTAACAACATATTAACCCATTTCAATCATTTAATTTCCATAAAGGTCTTTGTATTTTCGTAAGCACATTGAATGAATGACTCTAATTCACACAAGGGAACGAATAGGGTTTGAATTCGCATTTTCCGATTCCAAAACAGCAGCATTTATCAACTGCATCACGGGGACTTCTCAAACTATTCGTGATTGCTTTAAAATATATAAGTTGTGTGAACATACAACGAAGTAGTCTCAATAGAATCACTGAGAGTAAGATGTTCTCTAACCACCCAGGCACACGGGTATTTTTTTTTTTTAGAAAATATTACATTATCATCTTTCAACTGGGTTGCACATTCAAAGGCCTATATCACCCTAGATTTTTCATTTTGTGATCTACACTTAGTGTGGAAGAAAAAATAGGTAAATGAATGCCAATACTCTCCCGAACGTTATACTATTTTCCCCAACCACAGATGTTACACATTAGGGGGAATTTGATGATGCCAACACAATCTTTGATAAAACCATCATTGATGGTAGTAAATATTGTCGCAGGGAAAAAATCCGAATTCATCCGGTCAGATGTTTGGACAAAATTAATTTTGAAATGTAAAATTTGGAGCTTCAGAAGACATATTGTGAAAGGTAGGTCCATTATATTTTAGAGAAAATGGTCCCAAATTTAAGATATTAAAAATGGTAAAATGCCTTTTATAATAATAAAAAAATAATGATCCAAATTGTAACAGACCCAATGAAAATGTTATCAGTAGCAGCAGAAGTAATTCCGCGAAAAAAGTTGTAATAGTGGAAACAACAACAACAATAAGAAACACAACAACAACAATAACAAACACAACAACAATAACAGTAATAATAACAGTAATAATAATAATAATAATAATAATAATAGTCCAGTTTCAAGCGAATAGAGTTATGTCCTTTCAGCATAGAAATATGGTAATAACTAAAAGTTTCAATTTTTTTTTATTATATAATATAATTTCCGTTCTGGTCGATCTTGTATATCCCTCACTATAAATCTTATCGCCCAAATTTTAACGACCATACCCTTTCGTCCTTAGACCAAAAATATTGTAACATATATAACGATGGTTTTTATTTATAAATGCCTGCTTGGTCCAGCCACTTTTAAACCCTTTTGCCAATTTCGCTAATCAACTGACTACTTGGAACTTTTGTCCCGAACTAATAAAATAACGCTTGGTCAGGGTAAAATCGAGGTGACAAATTTTGCCAACGTGACTAGGAACTCATGCCAAAGTCAGTGTTTAACCGAATACTGTCAGGCAGTGGTATGCTTCCAGATTTCCTGGATGTATGAGTGACCTTAGTGCCCCCCTCCCCAGATTACCATTAAGCAAAATAGAGAGTATGTGAATGTTATTGATTTAACCATCTCTAGGTTTTTAATCATGTCCAGTGCCATTTTGATTGCTTTCAGTTGGGCTGTCTATATGGAAGTGTTATCTCTTTGTGATTGTTCTTATTACTGCCTATAGAAAAACTCCACGTGGATAAAAAAAAGAGCGTTTATGAAAAAAATGATTGTTCTCGGCATTAAATAACCTAAAAAGGTTGATATGCCGTAAGACAAAACAAATACAAACTAACTGTAGATAATTATTTATCATTACTATTAATATCATTTATATATTAATACTATTAATTATTAATTATTTGTTATTCATATTACTTGATGATTATCTATAATAATAGTCTAAATGGGCGTATCATTTGGAAGTCTTATTTCTTTGGGATTATTCATATTACTGACTGCAGTTCCTGTTTGCTTGTTTGTTTGTTTGGTTGGTTTGTTGGTGTGGTATTTTTAACAAGAAGTTTTCTAATTATATTAATTTTAGGAGTTTTATTGAGATGAGGTTTTTTTTATAATTCAGCAATCTTTTATTAGCGGACTGTTGTCCTCATCTTGGATTTATAAGACAGAAAAATCCAAACTTACGGGCCCGTGGCATAGCGTCTATATAGTTATAATGTAAATATTAACTAAAATCCAACAATTTCCAACAACACATTGTTTTTTAATACAATTTCTGAATAAAACTTTGAACTTTAAATCTATAAATCAACAGATGTCAATTAATTCACTTGTACTTACACATTTTTATTTAACCACATTTTTTAACGTTATTCGATCACTCAAACCATAACAACACTTTACAAAATAATAAATTGTAAACTAAACTAAACAAAATCATCTTTGATATGAACATTTTTCTTTAATACAAAATAAGCACATATCAATTATAGCAATAACCAGTTTTTTAAAAGGAATATTACCATTTTTTTAAACTTACATAGAATAGATCCTCTTAACAACTTGATTTTTTAAAATATAAAATGAAATAGACAAAGAGACAATTTAAAACCTTAAACGTTAAAACCGCTTTGTTTTTAATTTTTAATTTTCCAGCGGAAAAGATTTTAATTGCCTACAAATTTAAGAATCAGAGGTTATTTGTTCCTACCTAGTTATTACTATTTGTGATAAAGAATGTGATTCGTGACACGCGAACGCAGTCGTAAATTAATATTTATATATTAACATGGTAATGCATACGTTTGTTGTCAATAACAACCACCATCACAAACAGTAATTAGAGAGGAACAATAAAGAAAAATTTAAGAAAAACATGGTTGTTTTACAATTTTGGGTTTCAAATTGTTTCATTGTCTATTTTTTATATATATTTTAAATCAAGTCAAGGGGATTTATTATTGTGCAAGATTGAAAAAAAGTAACACATTCTTGAATTGATACAAAAGTCAGAAAAATCAAAAAGAAAAAAAAAGTCTTATCAAGCTTCTTCCCCAAGATTAAGACAAAATATTAGAAAAATTCTGAACTTGGGTTGACATACCGTAAAAACCCAACAGACCAAAGCTTTAGTGATTTAACTTTAATATAGTTTTTATGAGATGTGGTTGAGAATCAAAGATTTCTAAGTAGCGAGCCGAGTTGTTGGCTAGCCAAGTATAATTTGAGGGAAGTGAAGTTGTGAATCTTCAGACAAATAATGCCCTGACAATGCAATTGGATCTAGTCACATTTCACACCCCTTTCTTTACTCCATAACAAATAACTGTTATTATTGTTTGACTTGTTCATGTTAACTTGACAGCTGATGAAACGAAAAAATAAATAAATAAAAAGGGAAGAGAAAAACATAAGTAGGAAAAAAGAAGAGAACACCTATTATTATACAACTAGTTATTTTACCTGTTCAAAAGCCCAGCCTATTTTACTTTTCAAAAATTTTTGCAATACCTTTAAGGTTTTAAATAATAACCAAAAGGATAGTACCAAATGCAGTCATGCAAGATAATCACTGTACGAAAATAAAGACCTTAAACACCTGCTTAAAATATTCAGGGTGCTTCGAAAGAAAACGTCTTGAAATCAAATAAAAGAAAACATAGAAATTTTTCGAAATTTTATTTCCTGTTAGATTTTTTTTCTGGTAAGAAAGAAAAAGATAGAAATTGAGATGTTTTTGATCGTCATTTCTTTTTCGTTAATTTGCTGAAGATTTTACTGCATAAAAGTAGTAACAGTAACAAAAAGGCTTCTTTTTTTCTTGAAGAATCGAAAAAATTACTTTTTTCTTGGGATATCTTGAAATTCTAATAATGTTTTTAAAATAAGCAAAGAAAAATATTGGCTTTTATTTATTTTATTTTATTTTCAGTTATTTTCATTGTGCTATTTTATTTTTATTCATTTATTTATTTATCAATTTTTATTTTTATTCAGTTATTGATTTATTTTAATTTTATTTCCATTTATTTTCTATTTATTTTTTTTGTTAGAAAAAGGTAGCACAATTATGTTTTCATACAAATATATTTCAAAAGTATATATATGCGCATACGTATAGATAGATAGGTAGATAGATAGATAGACCACCTGATAACATATTTATAGTATGAACAGTCTACCTGAGTAGGGTAAAGAATGGATTAAGTTCGTAGCTCTGACGTGGCCCCTGAGTTATGAAGGTTCCCGAGTTTCAATCAGAAACATTGTGAAGATGAGAGTAGAAGTTCGAATAACCTGATTTTTAAAAATTAACTTATTTATTATTATTATTAATAATAATAATAATAATAATTCCCTTTTACTTTTTTCTTCACTACACATCAAAAAGCAGCTCTTTTTATAAACATGTGGACCATCTATAAAGAAAAACACAAACTAAACATTCTCAGAGTACCTGAGAAACATAAAAAACGGAAATTATCAGTGAATGAGTTATTTCGAGATAATAATTGATAGTAATAATGTTTGGGTGCAGGGACAGACTGAGAGTGTTCAGTAAATACAATAGACTCTTTTCTCCCATTGTTTACAGTTAAATGCCATATGTAGAGCAGGCAAATATGGTTAAATGCCATATGTAAAGCATATGTGCAGCAGGTGATCTGTGCATATTTGCTTAACTATGTCCAGTAGTCAGCTATGGCCATTAGACACACATTATGATGTGCAGGCAAAGCGGAGTGACCCGAGTAAGAATGAATGTATTAGAGTGTATATAACAAGGACATCGTTGATAATTTCATCCGTTGACAGGCGGGCCCCTTTGCAGTGCCGAGCCCTCGGACATGGTTCAATTGATCTATGCCTCAGTCTGCCCCTGTTTGCTACCGAACTATTCAGGATTGCAAAAGAACAGAAAACTCTTATAAAACAAATCCCCAGAACACTTGGAATAATAGGAAAATTTCGAAATCTACGATCTGATTCGTGAAGTAGGAGTGAAGTAGGTCTATATCACTCTAGATTTTTTAGATGTTGCACATTTCTGAGAATATAATCATAACAACAACACAATCTTTAATTAAATCACCATTTATTGTTGGGAATAAAAAGCCGAATTGTAATTGGTCGGATTTGGGGACAAATCTATCCAAAATTTTAGCATTCAATTTAATGTGGATTAAGATTAAAATAACAAATTAATTAATGCAAACAAATTTTGTTTGGGGAAAAGTTACGGAAAAAGTTCATATGATTTTCTGCACCGCTTTTACAGGTCATTAAACGTGGGATATTTTCTCCTGTGACAATACGATCTATAAGCTAGAATGATTACAAAATATTACTCTGTATAAAAGAAAAGATTTTTAATAAGAAATTAAGTTTGGGGAAAGTCATGGAAAAAATTCTCATGATTATATACGATTCTTTTTTTAAATACGCCCATCGATAATAGCAACCATTTAAAGTTATTTTTTTCCGGTTACAACAAGGCATAAAGGGAAGGGTTAATAAATAAATAGAAGAAAACCGTGCCACTAAATTATTTTCAGAGGAAATATACAAGTATATTTTAGTTATAGAGACTTGCAAAAAGAACAGTTGACCATAAATTTAATCATGTCAATGTGCACTTAAGATGGGAAATTATGGGAGCCCGGAAAAATCTGGCCACGTTAGATTATTTCACTCCTTCAATATTTGGCTTAAAATTGGTCTGGTAACCAGCACTTTACTGTATCTTATTATTAAGATTGTTGAACCGATTTAAATATCTTGGATTTCTTAAGACAAATTTTCCGGCAACTAAACCTTTTTCCAATACATTTTAGTTGGGTTACCTGGCATGACCCCTTGTATGGTCCATGTCTAACTATTCTGCAATTTCCCTTGCGGTTACAATAGGATTTTTCTCTCTCTCTCTCTCTCTCTCTCTCTCTCTCTCTCTCTCTCTCTCTCTCTCTCTCTCTCTCTCTCTCTCTCTCTCTCAATATATATATATATATCGCCCTATCTCTCAATCCTTAAAACCCCCTTTCTCTGTTTCACTCTGTCTCTCGCTACCTCTTTTCTCTCAATTATTAACTCTCTCTCTCTCTCTTTCTTTTTCTGTGCCTGTCTATCTGTTTTTCTTTCAATCATTAACTCCCCTCTATATGTTTCTCTCTTTCTTTCCGTCTCTGTCTCTGTCTCTCTCTCTTTCTCTCTCTCTGTCTCTCTCTCTCTCTCTCTCTCTCTCTCTCCATCTATCTATCTATCTATCTATCTATCTGTCTCTCCGGTGGTGAAATGATATAAAAATGATTTTTTAGTTTACCGCGACTAAAACACCCACCAACGCTTGCCAATTTGTTTTCCCAATCCTTCCAGAAACTTTTCCAGAAATCCCCATTCAAACTTCCCGATCAAATAACTCAGCCATGCTGGAGTATCATTACGCAATAATCATGATTTTACTTACTTCAAATTGACTATTTCTATGTGGCAGCCATTGCTGGCTAGAGTCTGTGTTCTTGAGAGGAAACATTGTCTGCTGTTGGCTATTGTTTGTTACCAATAAAAACAGTACTTAAAATAGTGTCTCTCGAACTTTTTTAGTCCTTGGTCTATTGCAGCAGTTCCAAGCCTGCCATGACCCCTTATAGCAGTAACAGACCTGCTATGACCGCTTATAGTAGTACCAGACCTTCCATGAACGCTTATAGCAGTACCAGACCTCCCATGACCTCTTGTAGCAGTACCAGACATGCCATGTCATAATCGCTTGTAGAGGTACTAGACCCGCGATGAGCCCTTGTAGCAGTACCAGCCATGCCATGTCATAATCGCTTGTAGAGGTATTAGACCCGCGATGAGCCCCTGTAGAAGTACCAGACCTGCCACTAGTAAAGAGCTTATAACCCTTTTTGGGGGTCAGGATCTCCAGTTTAAGAAACCCTGACTTAAGACAGAAAAATTTAAAAAAATGAGAATCGATTAATATTTATACCTTGTGTAAACTTGTCTCGATTTGGAGAATACTATTTATAATATTTGTGTTGTCTGTGAAAATCTAAGAAGATGATGGCTTCGACTTTTCTTTATCAGACAAACATATTAATTTAAAAAAAAATCTATTTGGATTTGTTGGAAAAAAACAAGCTATTAAAATTCTATTTATTGAATCAACATATGGAATTGCCATTTTGAACTTTGATATCTTTCATTGGAAACTAACAATTCTGATAGATTAATACACATGTGTGTATGTGTGTATGTCTTTGCAAAGAAAAAGTGAAAGAGAAATTGTTTTGGTGTTTAAAGAATAAAATAATAGTCATAATACTATTCATGTTACTGTTGTTAGTAGTATCATATATATATATATATACTAGCAAAGACACCCGCGCTTTATGCGGGCAAGAAAAGAAAGGATGCTTGACATTTGACCTTGAAAAATTGCGTGCACCATCACTAAGTGAGGAACCACTTGCCAGATTTGGTCAGGATTGGTCCAGTGATTTAGGCTGTAGTAGAGTACATAGGCTTAACCTTTGACTTTTGACCTTGACAAAGTGTGTACAATCCATAAATGGGTGTGTGTGTGTGTGTGTGGTCAGAAAATAAATAAATTGCTGAAAAGCTGGATAAATACCAGTTTGAAAAGCAATTGAAAAAATGTCAGTTGGAATGTGAGAAAAATGCCAAGATGAATTGTTTAACATTTACTTCCTCTTAACTTTTTATAGATTTAGCTTGTTGAAAGGAAGAGAGATGGAACAGAAGAAATGTAAGAAAGAGAGTAAGGTAAGAGAGAAAGAAGGGTAAAAAAGAAAGAAAGATAGAAATAAAGAAAGGTAAGTAAGATAGAAGAAAAGAGAGGAAGCTAGAAAGATAAGAAGCTAGAAAGAAAGAGGAAGAAAGAAAGAGAGGTAGTTAGAAAGATAGAAATAAAAAAAATGAAGAAAGATGGAAAGAAAGTAATAAAGAAAGGTAAGAGAGAAATAAAGATGATAAGGATAGAAAGAAAGTTAAGAAGGATAGATAGAAAGAAAGATAGGAAGAAAGAGGAAGAAAGAAAGAGAGGTAGTTAGAAAGATAGAAATAAAAAAATGAAGAAAGATAGAAAGAAAGTAATAAAGAAAGGTAAGAGAGAAATAAAGGTGAGAAGGATAGAAGGAAAGAAAATAAGACAGAAAGAGAGAAAGAAAGAAAGAAAGAAAGGAAGGAAGAAAGATGGAAAAAAAGGAAATAAGAAAGAAAAATAGAAATATAGAAGGAAAGATAGAAAGAAAGAAAGATAGAAAGAAAGATAGAAAGAAAGATAGAAGGAAAGATAGAAAGAAAGAAAGAAATATAGAAGGAAAGATAGAAAGATAGAAAGATAGAAAGATAGAAAGAAAGATAGAAAGAAAGATAGAAAGAAAGAAAAATAGAAATATAGAAGGAAAGATAGAAAGAAAGAAATATAGAAAGAAAGAAAGATAGAAAGAAAGATAGAAAGAAAGAAAGAAAGAAAGAAAGAAAGAGAATGGCAGAACAGACTGAATAAATGTTGATAAAAAAAATGATGACCTTTAATGACCCAGAAGAGGAATTTACTTGGAAGTAAAAAAAAAAATAAAATCTGCTTTTGACTCCTGACAAACGACTGCGGCCTTTAAGAAATCATAGAATTAAGGAAATATTTTACTTTGACTTCCATCAAAGTTTAAACAACAAAATCAAATTCAATAAACTATCATCCTAATGCTGCAATGCTGCATCAAATATTAAACAAGTTACGGATATTGGCTCAATTTTAAACACTGAATTATCCAGGTTTTGCTTTGATAAAGCTTACAATATTTAATACTATTAAACAATTATAATTTTACTTGAAGTGGTTATATGCAATTGGCTGCGCCTTCCTTTTCAAAATTTATTTGCAGTGTTCACATTTAACAATTTTATTTACCTTTTCCATTGAAGTTTCTTAACGCCTTACTGTGCGTCAACACTAGAATGTTTACCACCAGTAGAATGTTTGCCAGCCACATAGTCCATGTTCGAGTTTGATAAACATGATCAATGTAATTTTATAAAATAATATTGAAATTTTGACATTTTTATCTAAAAACAACGAACAATTTTTATTCAAAACATTTTTTTGTTGAAAAATGTACTTGTTGTCCGAATTGCTAACAGTTACTTTCTGTTTACTTTCAGTGCAGCATCTGTGATGAATCAGCTGGTTTAATAACCAATAGATTTACAAAGTTCCTTTAATATTCATTAACATAAATAAATCTTCTAAAAGTATATTAATACTAATCCATATTATTTTCTTTCTCACAGTGTTTCGACCAAATCAGCCTTCATGGGTGCCTTCAATTGACTCATATTGATTTTAGATCTATCTTTTTTATTTTTATTTTAAAGTTTATTTATTTTTATAAAAATAAAATCAATACTAAATTTCTTAAAATAAGATATGATTATGTGACTATGGGAATGTATGCATAGATCTATATACTGTTGGGGTACAACACCTTTACATTTCTAAAATCTAATAGA